>JAJOOR010007699.1:0-58936 GCA_036250505.1 Solanum acaule | reverse complement strand
TACCCATTTGATTTTACTATCATTTTAGGTGTATTTTGTTATTTCTTGATGTATGGCTAAAAACCCCCATTCTTGGGGTGTGATTTAGCAAATATGTGCTGATATTATTGTTGGGTCTTGCTTGCTGATAGGTTAGATGTAGTTTAATGGTGATTTCACCTAGTGGTTGTGGTTTAATCTAAAGGGTTTGTAGTTGCAAATAAAAAGCCACCCATGTGTTTTCGGCTTGCTCGAGAGGGAGGTCGCGAAACCAAGACCATTAGACTGATGGCCTAAGGAGTGGGTCGACATGAGGTTTAGCCCGAGAGGGTGAGCCCTAGTCCCATATCCTAACACTTAGCTCGAGAGAGTGAGTGGGGTAAGGTGTAGGCTAGTCTTCATGCAGCAAATGGGTGTCCAAGAGGAATGCATTTGAAACGGGGTAAGTTTCCCAAGAGGGAACTTATTTCCATTTAAAGCTTAGCGTAGTCACTATTATCTTACAAATTTCCTATCAAAAGCATGTACCTAACTACTTATCTCAATTTCTATTGCGGTCACACCCCAAGAACTCTTCCCCATACTTGATTTCCTTGTTATTTTAGTTGTTTCTACTACTTGTGACAAAACCCCAAATTGATATTTGACACTTTTGTGTCCCCCTTTAATTTACAATGTTTTTAATCGTTAATATTTTTAGCTATGACTAATTAGAACTTAATTTTATTTTTCTACTAATTCTCAAAACCACTCCCTTGGGACACGACCCCAACCCTTGGTTGGGTTACTATATTATCGATGATTGTAGACACTCATACCATAGGTTAGTGTCGTTCGTCACGATAAACATCAAGGGAAAATTTACCTCAAAGTGGGATGGTCCGTATGTCGTACAAGAAGCATATTCACATGGTTCTTACAAGCTTGTTGATGCAGATGGCGAAAGAATCGGTCCTATTAATGCAAAATTCCTTAAGAGGCACTACCCTTGAAGTAAGATGATGCTCTTTAAGGTACGAGCCTAAATTGCATGTCACTCCTGGCCCGCAAGAGTATAAGTTGTGTACGGCACAACAAAAAAAAATAAAAAAAATCACTCGCTCCCCTAGAACTACGTTGTGACTTGATCCTCTTCACTGAGGTATGTAGGCGCTTAGAATATATCCTAAGCTCAGTTGCATGAGTGTCAAAAAATCAATTTTTCTCACTTGATCTTTCACATGACAGTCAAAGCAATAAATATTTTGTTTTACTTTTTGTCTAATCAAACTTTAGACTTGTACGAAGTATTGATGGGTCAATGGAGGGGGAAAACCCTTATAAAAAATGAGCTTTTTGACAGTAGGCTTGAAGTCTTTAAATTCATAAATGTATGCAAGTTGAAGTCTTCAAACCTACAAAATAATAAGATAAATCCTACAAGTTTGCATGTTAGACTCTTAAATCAACCAAGTTGCAAGTCAATGTCTTCGAATTCTATGAATTTACAAGTTAAGGCCTTAAAACTTGTTACAAGTTGAAGAATTAAATTCCACAAAATTCATAAGTCTAGTTTGAATGTGCAAACTTAAAAATGTGGAACTTGCACTATATTCATTCTTATTGGCATGCAAAATATGGAATGACTTTGAATTACTAAAAGCTTGCGATCAAGAATTAAAGAGCAAATTCAAATTGGATTATGCAATAAAATGCATGATATGAAGGAAAAAAAGGAAAGAACTTCATTACTATAAAATTGTCTAAAACAACAATCAAATGCTAAAGAAAAAAAGGGAAACACAAAGAAAAAGCCTAATCTAAGCGTAACTTCTAGTTAGTCAAATCTTGATGACTAGCCTCCAAGCACTCTCTTTTCTGTTCCAAACGAATTGAATCTTTAGGCGTTAATAAACTCATATTTTCATACGAGGATATCTCATGTTCTGTAGCTAAATTCTTGGCTTGAATCTCCTCAACATTCTTCTTAGCAACTTCTAAAACAGCTTCAAGTCCCTCTCGCTCTCCTTGTAAAGTTGCTAGCTTCCACTTAACCTTCTTTAGTGACTTCTTGTTAGAAGAAACATGTTTTGCCTTCTCACCCTCTTCTACTTTGAACAATTCAAGACGCTCTTTGGCATTGGAAAGCAACTCCATCTCCTTATTTTCATGTGCCTTGTCAACAAAATTAGAGTGTTCTTGATCATAAGAAGTAGCATGATCAAAAAGAGAATCTACCAAGCTCTTCAATGGTGAAAGATCTAATAAATTCATCTCACTCATCTCCTTGAAAATCTCACAAATATCATCTTTGTAAGATGAAATATTGTCTAGAGAAGTTTTGGAAAGTTTTCCACAAATCTCTTCCCAAAGACCCAAGATGTACTTCCTTTTGTGGTTGAACACAACACCTTTTCCTTCGAAGACAAACATAGCTCCATTACTCTTTGGAAGAACTCGGGAAAGCACATTTGAATTAGGAGTCAATCCTTTAAAAGTTTAGCCATGAGAAGTAGATGATGTCTTTTGCTCTTGTTCGGTATTTGAAATTAATTTTGCCTTAGGTCTTGATATTGCAGTAGACTCATCGCTAACTTGTGGCCTTTCACGTGGCGATCCTAGTGGATGTCCGGCAGCGTTAACCTAGAAGTGAAAAGGGCGGGTTAGCAAAGTCATTTTATTCAAAAAATAATGGAAAGAAAACCTTGTCACTCTGAATTGACAATGATCTTGAAGGACTATCGACACTTTGGACTTCTACGACTCTTAAATCAACAACTTCAGCCCCGGATGGTTCAACCCTTTGCCTCTTCCAACATCGATCCTTGCTAGTTTTGCTTGTTTCTTGAAGGGCCCATTTTCTAGAGAAGAGAAATTGGAGACATTTCTCTTTATCAGTAGAAGTATGAACTATTTATTTCTTAGATGCCTTAGAGGAGTTAAGCTTCTTACTTTGATGTTGGGGAGCAAGTGGTGTCTTGACTTTTGAAAGTGTCTTCTCGATATCTTAACCTTTGTCTTCTAAAAGGGTAACAAATTCTGACCCAACTTTCTCCACCATAACATCCAAATTATCCTCAAGAAACATTCCATAGGATTTCTCCCACCAAGATGAATTTTGGGTAGTATAAAGCTTCTTTGCGGAAGTTACCACAGGAGGAAATGACACTTTCGACATAGTTGCACGTGTTATGCAAATGCACCAATATATAAGGCCTTCATAGGGCGACTCAGCACGAATATAATTTTCTAAATAGCCAGGAATATCTTGATGCAAACCAAATTGGCGACTAAATCGGTGCGGACTAGATGGCTCAATGACAAAGGAACCTCCCCTCCTCAATGGAGGATAATTAAAACGAAGGCTCATAAAAAAAGCTAGCTCTAACTCTGGTGCTTTTCCATTATCAATATAATAAGTTGGGTGAGGCCTATTAAGCATGGTTGCATTCTATACAATGCTTTCCCCCCGATGAACACGCTTTCTTGCCTCATCTGTGTCAAAATACTTTGCAGCACCTTCCCAGAATATACCACCATTCGTGGTAGAGAAGGTCCACTAGTAATCGGATAGTGTGTCTTGAGATAATAAGCAAGCCAACCATAAACATAGTGGATGGGAAAACAAACTCTTATATGGGCTAACTGTGAAGAATCTGGAATTTTATTCCATGATATATACTTGCTAAGACTGGAACCACAAGGCTAACCCTTCTACCACTCGTCATTAAGCTTGCTATCTTGAAAGTTTCAGGCCGAATGAAATTCCCTTCTTCAGACAGAAATACAAAGGGACACAACCAACATGACAAAAAGGTCATCAGATAAGTCTCATACTTTTGGTGTTTCGCTCCAAGCTCAGAAAATACCATATCTTGAGTACTTGACCATGTGTTTATCTCAGTAGGTATTTCACCTGTTGGATTATGAGTAGATGACAGACGTCGAGATTTCTTCTCTTTCTTTGGGGGAGCTAGCTCATAATTGAGATCTTTCTTGCACCAAAATTGTATCCATTCATTAAAAGAGACCCCCATATTACCATTATTTCCCTCTTTAAGATGATGTAAGGCATCAAACATACACTCACAAGTTCGGGGGAGAAATTTTTCCATCTTTTCATCAAAACCTGTAAGTTCCGTGGCATTAGGTATCACTTCTTCATAAGGGACTCTGCTAATTGGCAAGCCACCAAGAATATGCAAGTCCCAAAGAGATATGGATGTTTCTCCACTATATGTAGGTAATATATTTGTTTGAGGGCACCAATCCTCACAAAAGGCTTGTATAATATTGGAGTTCCGATCATAAGTAAAAAGAGAAGTAAATATAGCGTCACGAATATAAGCATTGCTTAGATTTTGCCCATTTTTGCTTAATACACTTCTGTCCATTCCAGTATCCCGGAATGCAGTGATATTCACCTTCAAGTACAACGTTGTCTCCCCAACGTAGTTCCTCTAAAATCATGCGACAGCCTAAATTTGGAAGAGTGCTCGCGATGTTTGTACGTTGAGGATTTGGTTTCTCGAGATACCACGCTTTGGAGGCTTTATTAGATTTGTGATCGTATTCGGATGTCCAACTTCTCTCATGAAGTGTGTTCCTCAATTGTGGCCATGAGTCAACATAACGACCAACTAAAGGATCTTGGACCAAAAACTTAGTCTCCACCGTACTGCCATATGTTCCAATGATGAGATATTTGAATTTAGAAGATGGGAAAGTATAATCCTTGAAGAAAACCATTGTTCAAACTGCAAAAAAAAAAGAGTGTGTTAATATTTATTTATGATGATGCACGAAAAAAGATAAAACTTTTTTTAAAAAGTAGTTAAGAAGGGGAGAATAATTTAAGCATTAGGGATATTGAAAAGCCTCAAGTTAGTGATCTTCAAGGTGGGGCCATTAAACACATCCCGTCATACCTTATTCTTAAATATTCGGGACCTTGTGAAGCCTTGAGAGTAGTGTTTTTTTTCAAGGCGGGGACGTTAAACGCAATATTCTAGTAAAGCCTCAAGTTAGTGACCTTCAAGGCAGGGAAGTTAAACACATCCCTTCACATCTTATGCTTAAATATTTGGGACCTTGTAAAGCCTTGAGAGTAGTGTTTTTTCAAGGCGGGGACGTTAAACACAATATTCTAGTAAAGCCTAAAGTTAGTGATCTTCAAGGCGGGGACGTTAAACACATCCCTTCACACCTTATGCTTAAGTATTCGGGACTTTGTAAAGCCTTGAGAGTAGTGTTTTATTTTTCAAGGTGGGGATGTTAAACACTATATTATGGTAAAGCCTCAAGTTAGTGATCTTCAAGGCGGGGACGTTAAACACATTCCTTCACACCTTATGCTTAAGTATTTGGGACCTTGTAAAGACTTGAGAGTAGTGTTTTTTTTCAAGGCGGGGACGTTAAACACAATATTTTAGTAAAGCCTCAAGTTAGTAATCTTCAAGCAGGAACATTAAACACATCCCTTCACACCTCAAGATCAAACTCTTGTGCGATGAAGCTCTCTATTGTATATTGCTTATGTTGGTCTCTAAAAAGAAAGAAAAGAAAAAGAGAGAACAAAAGTAACGGAAAAAAAACCCAAGCAAAATATATAATTGGAAAGATGGAGGCTACAGGCGGCGTAAAATAAATAAATAAATTGATTGGACAAATTATTTTTATTAAAAAAAGCGAGAAAGGCTAAAATAAAATAATTATTTCCTATTCATATGCAAATTTAATTGTTGGACTAAAGAGACTAAGTTACCTCTTAGTCACTTTAAAGAGGAACTTTCACAAATAGCCTCTATAATAAACTTAATTATGCTTCATAGCTATAGTTTGCATATTTACGGGTTGTAGCTATAGCTTAAGCTGCCTCATTTGTATAATTCACGGATTTGTATGATTCACAGGTTTGTATAATTCGCGGGTACATTTGTATAATTCAGTTATTTTTGTATAAACTCGAATTAACGAATTTATACAATTACAAACATAGAAGTGCAAATAGTTATACAAATTATATTATACAAATTCTGAATTATACAAAAGTTATACAAATTATATTATACAAATTCCGAATTATACAAATGCGTGAATTATACAAAATTTAAAAGTTGAGCTGTGTAATTATAGCTAAAAGTAAGCTGCGAATTATAATTAAGGTAAACTATAGCTATATTAAGTAATTAACTAGTATATGTTTGCTTATATGCGTAATTTTCCCCACTTTAAATTCAATATGGGCCCATTCTTCTTCTTTTCCATCACGTAGATGTCAAGTATATTTCAAGTAATTCTTAATTGGTTTTACTTGACCTCATTACTATTGTTTTAGGATGATTCCTTAAATATCAATATTGTTATGATGAATACTTGAAGTCTAGTCTTAAAAGATAAACTATTTTGACAAGACTTGAAGCAGGGGCATTTGTAATCATTTAAAATTTATTAAACATAAATTTATAATATGATTTGAATTATATTAAATTCATAAATATATTAGTCCAAATAAACACTATGAATTAATATAATTGGACTAATTATATAAGTACAATAAATATGAGTTCAATTTAATTGATTTAGGCTACAATAGATGAGCCCAATTTCACCTCATCCTAGAGGCCCTTTTTTTTTGGTGCCACGTGGCAATGACGTGGCATGTCAAGTCAAATAAGAAGCCAATAGGATCATGACGTGTGTCAAAGATCACAAGTCCGCTCCATAAAGCCCATATGGCATGTCACTTAAATCTGATTGGCTGAAGGAAATCCTGTTCCAATCGCAACTCCTCTATTCTAAAATATAAATAGGGGTCCTCATAATTTAGAAAAGAGATAGAAAATTCTAAACAAGAAGCTAGAAATAATCCATGGTGCAAACGCCATAAAATTCTCGATAAAGCTACAAGTTTAAGAATTCAAGCATTCAAGTTCAAGAACGATTAGGATCAAGACCATTGGATTCAAGACCAAGCTTGAAGCCCTTGAATTCAAGTAAAAAGTAAGATCAAGATAAAGTTCAAGTTTAAATTCAAGAACGATCAAGATCAAGACCATCGGATTCAAGAACAAGCTCGAAGCCCTTGATCAATTCCAGTAAAAGGCAAGATCAAGATAAAGTTCAAGACAAATTCAAGATCAAGCTCAAGAGCCCTTGAATTTATATTTGAAAAAGTTAATTCAGAGAAATCATAGAGATTGTAACACTCGTACTTTAAAATAATAAATACAATTGTTGCTATAATTTTCCGTTCTTGATTATTGTTTTCTCGACGCGAATTTTATTGTCTACAACCATCCATTCAATATATATATATATATATAAAACATTTCCGACTAGTTGCAATATTTGCTTGTTACCTGAAACCTGAAGTTCAATCTTTTTTTCCTCTTCCGTCCATCTGCCTAGTTAAGTTTATTCCTCCCTTTCTTTTCTAAATTAATTATTTATTAAAAGTGACAAACCCACTAACTTATATTAATACATGGATCAAGTGAAATAGGGTATTAAATAAATTATGAATTTGATCATTAACTACCAACTAAATAAACTATTTATTTAATAAATATCCATCAATTAAGTATCTGTAGTTATCAAATAGTTTAAAATTTCCAAACCAACTTCACCGACTAATCATAAATGACTCACGGCAACTATCGGGTGGGGTAAAGCAATAATTTTATGAAAAATTCCAAAAATGACCTTCAAGGTCATTACAGAGTAAGATGAACAAAATAAGCAAACCCTTTTAGTCAATTCTTTTTTTGAAGTAACAGCCTTTGTGAATTTATCACACAGTATTGAGTTTAATTTGATAAGTGTAAAGAGTTCAATCAATAGAGAAAAAAAATAATCACATGATTTAATGAAAAAAACAAAGAAAAAGCAGAGGAAAATAATAATATACATGAGAAATGCAGTGAATGTTAAAACTTACATCGTATTGTGTGTTATTAATTAGTTATGGGTTAGTCCAATAAAGAAATTAATGTGAGATCGTTATGATGCGAATTTAATTGATCGTGACGAGTCCAGTGATCCAACATGGGTATAATAAATAGTAATCGTACTATAATTTATGTTTTATAACTTTCATTATTTATACCTACTTTATAAAGTGAATGTATTACCAAATGTTTTGTACTTGCATGTGATTCAATCTTTTTACTTAATATGATATTAAAATTGTTAAGTGAGATGTTCTCATTTTTATAAGACATGTTTATTGTTAATTGAGATATGATTATCATTATTGAAAAGGCTTGTCAACTATTTGAGATATAAATATCTTGACATATGTTTTTCGTCAAAGTTTTATATAATATGATCACTACAATATTTTAGGCCTACGGCCACCCCAGTAAAGTGTAGCCTAAACTAGCAAAAAGTGCGGCCTTTGATAAAAGGCTACACTTTTAGACTTTAAGCAATGCTTTTTAGGGGGTGGCCTAAAGAAGCGTAACCTTTGACATTAGGCAACACTTTTTAAATGTCGTCAGCATAGCTACACTTATAAAGCGTAGCCAAAGAGGTATAAGGGCACGCTTTGTAGTGATGCATTAGCGACACCTTTTTTTTATTATACTACACTTAAAAGCATTGCCTTTGCTTTGTTATTGGTCACACTTAAAAATTGTTGCCTTTATATCTCATCTAGAGCAACACTTATAAAGTGTAACTTTTCTTATGTACAAGATAACATTGGACGTCCTACAACAACACTTTTGAAGTGTGGCAATGTTGTGTAGAATTTTGTAGCCACAATTTTTTCTTTTTAAGAATAAAATTTTTTATTTGCATATATTCAATAATCACATAATTAAATATACAAGTGACCTAAAGCACAAAATTAACTAATAATTAAATCGAAGCTATATATTTCAAATAAACTTCGAGAAACATGTCTTGTACAACCAATACTTAGAAAGTGATTGCTTAAAGATCTCTACTATCAATAAATTCCACAAAACCAAATGCATTCAAACATATATGACAATAGTACAAAAACTCTTCATCGTTCACTACAATAGATCGAGTTTACTTCTGGCCACAATTTAAATTCAATTACTGGCATTTTCCTGGACATTAAAAATAAAATTATAAGTTAGTGAAATAAATCATGTATTTAATATGCTTAAATTTACAGTAAGCCAAACCAATTCATGACAATAAAGATGTGAAAGTGCATAATTGGAGAGTATTCCCTGTAAGCCAACCAATTCAAAAGTGGACTCCTACTTTTAGGCCTGAGGAGGAAACACCTATAGTCCCTATTTGGATTTCTCTACGGAGCTACCTTGGCATTGCTATCACAAGGACATCTTCTCAGCCCTATTGAGTCCTATTGGCAAAGTTTTGTACTTGGACACTGCTTCTATCCAAAAAACTAGAGGAAGTGTTGTTAGGGTCAAAGTCCTAGGGTCAAAGTCCAAGGGTCAAAGTCCAAATCGATTTTCCCAAAGTAAGACCTCCTCATGTGTGGATGGGATTGAATGAAGAAGATCTCAACATAGGGAGGTGGCAAATTATTGAATATGAGCATATTCCGAATTACTGCATGTACTGTAAACACCAAGGACACTTGTTACATGTCTGTACTATTAAGCAAAGAGATGAGGAATTCAAAAAAAGAAAAGAGTTGGAGGCTGATAGGAAGAACAAAAACAAAGGGGAACAAGGCAAACAAGATTCCAGAAACCTGCAAGTGCAATAAACAAATAGAGAGGATGGAAACACCAGTTCACAATACCAGCAACACCAAAAACAAGGAAATAACAACAAGCCAGCTTATGGAGAATGGCAGATTCAGAAGACGCAAGCTTATAGGCCAGTTCAACATAGCATGGACAGACCAAAATCTCCTAAGGAAACATTGCAGCAACAGCATACTCATCACACAGGTATGACTACTAATTTTGCACTCCCTCCTTCTAATTATTTCATTGATCTTTCTATGCAGGATCAACCAAACAATCAAGAAGGAACTGAAAATCAGAATTCAAAAAATAAGGGTACAATGGAGACACAAATTAATAATAAGTCAACCACTGACTTACCTTCCACAGCCAACCAATTGTCAAATAATTCCGACAAGGAAAAAAAATCTGAAAATCAAAGCAAAAGGATAACAGGTATTGACTCTACTACTCCCCTACCCCAGAACCCCTTTGTTAATTGTTTGGATGAGGCTGTTGAAGTTATAGGAGGATTAGAAGGAGGGTTTCAGGAGAACACAACTAATTTGCAGGATGCGGTATACAAATGGGAGAATATGTCTCATGTTGAGCATGAGAACACTCAGATTGACCATAGTCTAGACCATAGAGCCCCTGCCAATCCTCAGCATCACATTCAGAATAAACAACAAGTTCCAGACAGGTCTCAGGTTAATTCTACAAGTCAGGGTCAAGTGCAAAAAATTCAGGACAACAATGATAATATTTCAGGGAGGCAAGATCTTATTACTCCTACCAGTGAAACAAAGAAGAAGGATCATCCAGGCCCTACAGGTGATAACAATCAGCATAATGGGAAAGATAATGATCAGATTCCTTCCAACAACAAATCAAAAGGTAAACCAAGCAAGAAAAAAAGAGAAGCAATTAAAAGAAGACAACAAAAAGAGGCTGAGATACAAGGTACCAAAGTACTGGAAAGACAGATTCCTAGAAACAAGAACCAGCAGCAACAGGATGACAACTCAAACCACATTAGAACAGAGCTTAACCAGCACAAGTGATAACAAACTCACTAAGAAAAATACAACAAAGTCTCTAACCTTCCAAGAAATCTAAAAGGGACAGCTTTAACTATGAGAATCAGTTTAAGCAATGTAAACTAAAACCATCTCTCACAACAACCATCACAGTTCAAAGCAGTAAAATAACAGGGGAAAAAAGTACACAACTACAACCCAAAATCACTAGAGTCATCCTTCAACACAATACAACATGCATACAACTAAAAATATAAAAAAAAATTTAGGTATAGAAGCTGAAAGGAGACAATGAGTGACAAAAACAAAGTACAGACTGAACTTTCAAGGATTCAAGATAGTAAAATATGTTCAGAATTTCTTTACCAAAAACACCAGCTAACTAGAAGAAAAACAATATGCAGACAATTAACAGAGAATGTGAAATACAAAATACCTTTTGAAGAACCAAATCATGAGCTGACCTTGAAAATGTGGAAGATTTGTGCCTCTTACAGCTTGTGCGCTACTTGCATCAACAGGTGAAACAAGGTTAGATCCAACACACCCTGGTATATCTTGAAAATTCAATCCAGGGTTGTTTTGCAGTAATTGAGTGAATAAATGTTGCATTTCTTCTCTCAATTCTTCCTTTAGAGAAGTGATTTCATTGGCATGCTTTTGTTTTAGATTGTTAATTTCCTCATCTTTCTTCAAAGAACTTGTTGTCACTGATCTACCATAGCACCTAAGTCGACCAGGCTGCTCCTTTCCAAACACTGCCCTAAATGCATCATCAGTTGTTTCCCCAGAATTTTGGCGATTCTGAAGTTCAGCCTGTTGAATAAAATTGGCATCCATAGTGAACTATAAGTACTATTTCATTTCCAGTCCTATGATATCGATCAAGAACTAAAAAAATTAACAACTTTTCCTAGCAAACAATTCAGCGACATCGACAAAGAATTGATGTTTTCTCGCACCTTCACAAGAAGAAGAAAAAGAAGAACAAGAAGAAGACATACGTGATAAAATTCAATGGAGTCAAACTCCCCACAATATATAAATTTTAAGTCTGAATCAAATTCACTACTAATCCTCTTTAAGAAACTTACTATTGCAACTTAGGTATAAGCCTGGATTTCCTTTCCCGTCTTGGTACGAGTTGCAATAAACATTTCAGGCTTTGATGGTTCTTCGTTATTGTCTTTGGCTGCATGCTACAGATTATATCAAAAGAAATTAAAAAAACATCAATATGTTCTAATAAAGTACAAAAAAATGAAATTCAGATTTTTGAAGAAATGTCAGCTAAGTATTACCAATGCCACGCGTACTCTTGCAAAATTAATAGGTCCCATTTGATGCCTCCACTTTTGGTTTTTCTTGTTTTGAGAATTCATCTTGCATATGGCCTATTATTAAATTAAAAGAGATAATTGAATTGATAAATAAAAAAAAAAGAATAGATATGAAGCAAAATATGTCAATGAGTAGAAATACACTATTTTAGCCTTACTTGAACAGTTGGGTGTTTCCAATACTCGATCAGGTGGCGGAATTGATTTTCTGGAATGCCATCAGGACGTTTTGCTAGCATATCCTCAAAAGTACTGTTTTTATCAGAAAAATTCTCTTTAATTTTTTGCTTGTGTCGCCTCCAAGCATCACGAAGACCAGTCATCACCCACTTCTTTCCTTCTACTGGAATTAGAAATTTGGACTATGCAAAATAAAATATAGTTAGCTTTAGTAAGAAAAAACAAATAATAAAATATGCAATCTCAAAAGTGATTGTTATTACATTGATATATTCCCACATGTGCTTTTTAGTAACATTTGGCACCGCATGCCAACTAGTGTACATCAAGCTGATGAATCTAGGATTCCTTGCAATTGTTCCTATAAAGTTTCTTAATTCTGACACTATCTTATTAGCTTGTCCCATTGCTTGTCCTTTATCAAATGTCGCCTCCTTTCTTTCTTCCAAATTTCTTGTGTATATCCTTACATGTTGTTTGTCCTCGAACTTTTTTTGGCTTCGATATTTCTAGATTGATGTAACAAAAAGGAAATAAGATATTTCTTTTATAACGAGTAATAAATCTTACAAGGTTTAATACATACCTTTTGTACTACAATCAATGTCAATTTCCTCTTCTACATCACATTCATCTCCACTGAGCTCTTCTTGATCCACAAGATCATCCAATCCTTTGTTGTGTTCATTAATAATAGGAGCATGCATAAATTTGATATTAGCTATTGTGTGGTTATCACGTTTTGTTTCATCATCTATGTGTATCCCTTGATTAATCTGAAACTGATCAAGACTATTAGCTGGTATGACCGACTTCCTCTTAACCTGCTTGCAATTTGGTAGATCATGAATATCATGTTCATTGTGTATTTGTTGCTTATCCAGAAACTGATCAATATTGGTGGCTGGTCGAACCGACTTCCTCTTCACCTGTTTGAAGTTCAGTAGATCCTCAATATCATGTTGTACCTCTCAATTACCTAGTGTTGTTCCAGTCACATGTACTGAAGCAGTAACACCTTCTTTGAATGACGTTTGGAACCTAGAGTTATTCATATGAAGCTTAATTCTTTTCTCTTAAATAGACTCTCTAGATTGAAATAACCTCTGTTTAGTTTGTCCTTTCCCTGCAATCATATGTGAGGTTCGAAGCTCTTCCCTTGAAGACGATTGAATTACTGATTTATGCCCAAGCAATATACTCTTTCCTTGTTGTGGAATGAAATCCTCAGAATTATTTCTTTTATGTGGTATTGGTGCCTGCTCTTTCTTAGCTCTATCATTGTGTTCATTTGCAAGTTGTTCTCTCTTAATCTTGAATTTGTTGGCCAATTTAGCACTTGATCGGTATTGCATATCAAAATCCATATTTTTCAATGGACTTTGAGCTTTGTTTGGATTCGAACCCTTTTTCTTTTGTATTGCTGATTGATTCATTCTTCTCGCTTTGTTTTAATCTCTTTGATTTCTTTCCCTGTAGTAAGTAAACCTACAAAATAATAAGGTTCTTTAAGTGAAAGAAATAGCAGCAATATAATTTTGATATGCGATTGACAAATGACAATAGGCAACATTGCTTGGAATTCTATTGATGAAGTAAAAAGATGTTAAAACACACTGATACCAGAACTTTACTACATATACTGATTTATAGCAACTGTTTAGCATAGTCATTAGTACTCTTGGATCCATTCTGACGACTCCTAGTAGATGGTGGTACATTAGTGTTCAAGCCATATGTGAAGGTTCCTTGAACTTGCATTTCAGTACCTACATACGTTTGCACATCTATCACATCATATGCAGCCTAGATTACTCACTATAGGCTTTTTTCTTAGACTTGAAGTCAGGTGGATAGCTTATTAGTTTGAAACATTGTCTTTGCTATGTCCTGTGCATCTGCAGAACTCACACACCAACTCTTTCCAGAATTTCCAACTCTTTAGCAGTTATAGAAAAGCTCAACTCTTTCCAGAATTTCCAGCACTGTATTATAGCAGATTGCAGCAGCTATATAAGAGTAATTGATAATAACAGATTGCAGCAGCTGAGTTTCCATAATTTCTAGAATTTTCAGAACTGTATAATAATGCAGCAGCTGAGTTTCCAGAATTTCCAAAATTTCCAGTACTGTATAATAGCAGATTGCAGCAGCTGAGTATCCAGAATTTCCAGAACTTCTAGAACTGTATATAAACTGATTCTATAACCTGTACAGACACAATATCCTAGCAGTGAAGTTGGAGCCACAACTAAGCTGATTCTATAAATTCAAACAAAATCAGGACCTACACAAACTATTTTTGATCAAATTGAACATTAGAACTTGAAGCCTCATAGCATCAGATAGAATTTGAGAACAATCAGACGGAGATATATAACGACTAAGTTAAAAGATTCTCAAAAGAGAACTGAGCCACACTTGGAGAGAGAGGTAAACAACCAGATTTTACAGCCCCATTTCGAGAACCCAGAACACATAGTAGGCACACTTAAAATCGCGACTAAATGAACTACAGACCATCTTGAACAAACTAAAAGGAGACTTAGTTAACTTTAAGAAAACAGATCAAATCAAATCATATCAACTAAGAAACTGATACAAACTAGCAACTCACTATTTCAGTCACAACAACGGATAACACTCTTGGTCTGAAAAAAACAAGAAAAAATTAAAGGTAAATAGCTATACCTCTCTCGGAGCGACGAACTTGGGACAGCGACAAAACCAGGAGCGACTTCAAATTGTAGAGCACACTGTTCTTCCTCTAATGCCTACTGCCTGATAATACAAGAAAACAAATAAGTATATAAGTAACAAACAGCCAAATAAAGCAATATTCAGCTAGAAGTACAGGTTCCTCAATAAAATAATAATCAGATAAGAAGCCAACATAAATTACTTAACCAAACAACAATTCGGCGCATGAAAAAAGCCAACAAAATACTTAAACATTGTAGCGATCTAATCTTCAATTACACATATTAGATATCTTAATGTGTTTGTACCAAAAAAACAATTATATTACAAAAATAGTAAGTGAGCACTATATGGTCATCACAAAAATAATGAAACTCATGGTGCGTCATCTTCAAACTCTTCTTCAGACTCCTCTTCAAACTCATCTTCAAACACATCTTCATACTCATTTTCAGACTTATCTTCATACTCATTTTCAGACTCGTCTTCAAACTCATCCGCAAACTCATCTTCAAACTCCTCTTCAAACTCAACTTCAAGTTGTTGAGTAACAAATACCTTCGAAGGCACATCAATAATTGTTTCTGGTACATCAGTCCTTGTTAAGAGTACTTCACCGTTATCTTTTGGTATAGATGGCCCCATCAAATGTTTAGATGGCTCGTTTTCATAGCTTTGTAGGAGATTAGATTCAACTTCATCACCCATGTTAAACAAGTCTCTCGGAACAATCTTCATAACATAATGTCTATCTTGATCATATGGATCTTGCACATAGAAGCATTGGTGTACTTGAGATCCAAGCACAAAAGTCTCTTCCTGAGAGCATCTCTTGTTAAAATAGACATAAGTAAGACCATAACCATCATTTTCAACCTTATACCAATCGCACTTAAATAGAACAATTTTAAAATGACCATAATAGTCTAATTCAACAATATAAACTATTCTGCCATAATAAGTCAAATTCAACAATATAAACTATTCTGCCATAATAAGTCAAATTTGCAGCAATCAGATTTTTATCCTTTGAGCTTGCAAGGCTTGTAGTTGAGGCAACTAGTGTAACACCACTATTTTGTGTTTTACGCCTTGCATCACGCTGCCTAACATGGAATCTATATCCATTGATGAGATACACAAAATATCTTTTTGCAACGGAATTTGGTCCTTTAGACAATTGTTTTATCAAATCAGGCACATCCTTATGCAAAGCACGAGTTTCAAACCATTGAGAGAAGTTTTGACAATGATTCTTGGCCTTGTTCCATTTAGATCTTCGTGGGTGATTATTAACCTCTTGATCATGCTCTTTACACAACATGTACTTTTTTTTGTTAAAATAATAAATAAAATAAGTTAAAAATTAATTATACAAAAAGAATACTATATTCAAATTAAGGTACCTAATATATTCTTGAACCTCGTCAAAATTTTCCAATAAGTATGCATGTGCCTAACTTAGTGATTTTTTATCTAAAATGAATGGATCAACTTTCTTTGCTCCTAAAGGAACTCCTTTGTTAGGAAGCAAACTCATAGTTTCTGCATCACTTTGGTCACATTCATCATTATTTCGGGCTCTTTTGTTAAATCTGGTATGCACACCCCCATGCAGATAGTTAGAGAATAAATTCATACAATCTATTCCCACTCGTGTCTTTGCTATGCAACCTTCTGGATAACGTCTGTTGCGGATGTATGATTTGAATGTACCCATTTCTCTTGTAGTGGAATACATCCATCGATTTTGAATTGGACCTCCGAATCTCACTTCATTCGCCAAATGGATAGGCAAATGAATCATTATATCAAAAAATAAAGGAGGAAAAATTCGCTCCAACTGATTTATTGTTTCTATGATCTCTACTTCTAAGCAATCCAGTTCCTCCAATGTGATTACTTTTTGACACAAACGACGAAGAAGGAACTAAGACGAATCAAAGGAATAGCCACATGATCAGGAAGAATGCTTTTAATTGGTATTGGAAGCAAGTAATGTAAAATGAAATGAGCATCATGGGTTTTATAATTAGACACTTTTCTTTCATCCAAGTGCACACACCTAGATATATTGGAGGCACTACCATCAGGTAGCTTGGTTGTCTTTAAGACTCCACAAAAAATTGATTTCTCTCCATTTGTCATTGAGAAGCACGCCTTTGCAAACTACGTTCTCTTACTATCTTCTGTATCTTTTGGATGAAGGTTCTTCGTGATTCCCATATCTTTCAAATCATACCGGGCTTTTTTGCATGATCCTTTGTTTAGCCAGAAATATCCAAAAGAGTTCCAAGTATGCTATCAACTATGTTCTTCTCTATGTGCATTATATCAAGGTTGTGGTGTAACAAGTTGTGCTGCCAATAAGGTAATTAAAAAGAAATTGACCTTTTTTTCCATGGGCCATTATTTGATCTCTTTCTCTTCTTTCCAAACACATTTTCAAAATCATGTAAGCTATTAAGCACATCAGTTCCCTTTAAGAAAGGTGGAGGAGGCCTAAATTCAAGTTTTCCATTGAAAGATCTTTTGTTAGATCTCCATGGATGATCCATGGGTAGAAAAACACGATGATCCATATAACACATTTTCTGACTATGTTTAAGATAGCGAGAATTAGTGCCATAGTTACAACAAGGACAAGAAAGCTTTCCTTTTGTACTCCAACCAGATAACATAGCATATGCAGGAAAGTCATTGATTGTCCACATAAGAGCTGCCCGCATTTGAAAATTTTGATTTCTTGAAGCATCATATGTTTCAACCCCAGAATCCCACAATAATTTGAACTCATCTATCAATGGATGTAAGTAAATATCAATGTCATTTCCAGGTGATCGTTGCCCAGGTATAAGTAAAGGAAGTATAGAATATTCAAATTTCATGCACATCCAAGGCGGCAGATTATACACCATCAACATAACTGGCCATGTGCTATGTGATATACTCATGGTTCGAAATGGATTGAATCCATCACTTGAAAAGCCAAGTCTCACATTGCGACAATCTAGTGCGAAATCTAGATACAACCTATCAAAATCTTTCCATGCTAGACCATCAGCGGGATGCCTTAACTTTCCATCTTTAGAACGCTCCTCGTCATGCCACCTCAAAGAATATGCTATCTTTGAGCACATAAATAGCCTTTTGAGTCTAGGAATTAATGGAAAGTGTCTCAAAGTCTTTGCTAAAACTCGATGTTGTTTTTTTGAAGGCTCAAGCTCACTATCAACTTCAGGAGATTTAATATATCGTGAAGCTCCACAAGTATGACAAAATTCATCATCCTTATGATCATTCCTGAACAACATGCAATCATTGGGACATGCATCAATTTTCACATAATCAAGATCAAGATTCTTAACCATAGACTTGATTTTATTGTAAGATAGAGGAATGTTCAACTTGGGCATTGCCTCTTTTAATAACTCTAAAAGAGAAGTGAATGATTCATTGCTCCATCCATGTAGACACTTCAAAAAATATAAACGAAGTGTGAATGATAATTTAGAGAATCCTGTACAACCAGGATATAATTCTTGGCTTGCCTCTTCAACTAAGTTACATAATTTCTTGGCATCTTCATTTGGACCATCATAAACTCCTTCAGCCTATGCAATATCTCTAAATTGATCATTCAACAACCTATCAATACCATCACGCAAGTAATCCATATCATCGCAACATTCAACTTGATATCCCATTCCTGTGATTGATCCATCTAGTATAGCCTTTAACAAATCCATAGCATATTAGATGATCATACACTACATTCCTTCGACCCCAATGAATATTACAACATTTTGCACATGGACACTGAATTTCCTCTCCTTAAGGATCTCTAGAAGAGTAAGCAAAATCTAGAAATGATTCAACACCATCAATATACTCTTTGCTATACCTTGCTAAATTCATCCAATCCTTGGATGGGATATTTGAAATCCTAGAAGAAGATATCAATATTTAATCTTTCAGTAACAATCATTAAATCATTAAATACTTCACAAATAAGTTTTAAAAGTCACGAGTAAGTTATCAGAATCATGTGTTATGAGATGATGAATGTTTCCTACCTAGTCATGGCACTTGTGCTATGCCAAATCAAACCTTGAATCCTCCCCAAATGTTTTTGAATGTTGATGATACTACCAAGGAAAAATAAGTAAAATTAATAGGATAGACATAATTAAGAAAGAACGTAAATAAATAGAATTCAAATGATTAAAAGTTAAAGTTTTGTGAGGGAATTTAGAGCTTTAGAGCTTTTAGAGTTTTTTAAAACTAAGTCCAAAATTTTAAAATCTCATCCTTGTGCACACCCAATTAGAGAAGTATCAAACATCTAATACCATGTTTAAACATTGAAGCAAACATTCCTATGATCCTATAATAGATAGTCGATCAACAGCTTATGAAAGTCGCTTTGTATTAGTAATATAATAATTTTTTAAATTTGTTGTCTTAGTAATACAATAGTTTCCGAATTTCACACTGTATTAGTGACACAACGGTTTTTTTAATTTTCTCTATATCATTGATACAACAACAGATACAAAGCGAATTGTTGTATCAGTGATACAGAACGAACTTCAGAAACTCTTGTATCACTAATACATAGAGAATTTCAGAACTGTTGTATCAGTGATACATGGAGAAAGGTATTTTTTATCCTCCCTTTTGTGGTGAATGTTCTGTGAGTTTTTCAGCTTCTCCACATTTTGATTTAACTAGTTTTATAAAGCCCTTGGCGGGTAAGCATATGAGAAATGGAGAACACATGGTACGTTTTGATTGCTGATTGGGAAAAAAAGAAGGAAGAAATGCTAAAAGGCTGCTCTGTTTTTGCTGGCTATTGAAGAGCAGAAACACAGTGACAAGCATATTTCTAGTGAGCACAGAACAAGTTGTGCTATCCCATGTTCCTTACTAGTGGGATGTACCTTTTATTATAGCTGCTCAGTGTAGTCTTTTTGTTGTACATTAAAGGGAAGAAGGCTTCATCTTTCAATCTACTGGATTTGTGGTATTTTTTGTTAAGTTTTAACTTTGATTTATGAAGGATTTCTTAGCGTGTTTTTGTTTTATGTACATCCTATATGTTCTATTGTGCCCTTCTAGTTCTCTTACACATTCAATAACACTTATATTTCTGAAGCTTAAAAGATGAGGATATATCTTCTTATGTTTTAACCCGTGCGGCCAAGTGAGCACATCAAAACACCAAAACAGAAAAGTATTTTGAATCTAATTCAACACCAAAATGATACTTGAATCTAATTCAACACCAAAAACTATATCATGAGAAACTCAAGTTCTTATAAGTAGACCATCAGTCAAAGTATTTTATGAAATTCAGCAACTATTTCATCATGTGTTTCTTGAGAATTGATTTTTCATTACACCAGGTAGTACCCCTAGTGTTCAGAAAGAACATGGTTAGCACCACCAGTAAAGTCAACAGGCTTCTGGAGCAATGATTCCTTATTTGTCCTAGTTTATCAAGGACAAAGTCCACTAAATACCACATCAATGGGAACCAAGTATTGCCACATCCATAGAACATGAAGACAACAAAGATGACTTGAAAAAATCAACAGAGAGACATGATTTTCAGATATTGCATGGTTATCCATTTGAAAACAACTTTTTACACAAACTTGACCAAATTTCTTGGGCTTCAAATGTAGTTACTGGTGAATTTTACAAGTTTAGATAAGAACAAAACCTGGATTTTTTCTTGAAGCATGTAAAACAGTCTAGACCAAGGCATTTAGACCTGCACTTTTTTTAGTCATGTAAAATTTTATAGACCAAGGTATTCCAGCCAGCTAGATGATCCTTCTTCTCAGTGTTTATAGAATATCAATTCACAACAATGCATTGCTCAATTACTATCTGGATAATTGATGATATGGTGACCGTCACTATGCCATTGACTTGATAAAGGAAATGGATATCATATACAACATCTATCGTGAAAGAGCAGAAACTTTCACATAATTTAGATTCTACAATCCATGTTCAACCTTCAAACCATAAAACAGATATCCAAATAAGTTCTAGGTTATATCGAGTAATTCCTGTACTTTTTTTTTGTGTACACCTTAGTTACTGGAACAAAGCATCTAAGTATTAGCAAAGTTCACTTTTCTAAATCGATTACATGAAGTGAAGAATCAAACTTCTAAACTATCATGTAATGTATTGGTTAGCTACTTGTTTGAACTCAAGGCATATTCACTGTAAGATTTCAAAATCGATTACATGAACTCAAACTTTTGGATGATTTCGGCCCTAATCGGTTTATAAGCCTAATGAAAAAGAAATTCTCAAGTGAAGAATCAGCCCACTTATACTTATTTAGTGATTATGAGCTACACTCCCAAAAATCAACTGATAAAGCTAAAATACGAGCTACACTCCCAAAAATTGTATAAAAAATACAAGAATATAAAAACCCTAAAGCTAAAATTTAGACTTTCAAAGATAGAATTTGTTACCTGATAAACCCTAATCCAACAAAATCCTATTTTCAGCAAGAACTATGATGTAAATCGTGTCCTTCAGCGAGAAGTTCTTCAGCTGTTGAGCTCTTCAGTTAGAAATCTGTCTGAAAAATCGTGTTCTTAGTTTCAGTTCATTTTGCCAACAACCCCAAAGTAATTAATTCCTTCTTATTCTCCTTTTCTAAACACAAAACAAAAAATCAATCAATAACAAGAAGACTATTTTTAGTACTTACGGAACAGTGAATCGAACTCACGCTTGACGAAATTGTTATCGAAGAAGAGAATCGAACTCACACTTGACAAAATCATTATCGTTATCAGTTCTTCGACTTC
The DNA here is from genome assembly GCA_036250505.1 of Solanum acaule. Lineage (NCBI taxonomy): Eukaryota > Viridiplantae > Streptophyta > Magnoliopsida > Solanales > Solanaceae > Solanum > Solanum acaule. The sequence continues at coordinate 37,196 of JAJOOR010007699.1, read as the reverse complement.
AGTTCTTCAGCTCAGTTCTTCAACTCTTCAGCTCAGTTCTTTCGAGAAACTGAGAACTCACGTGTGTTTTTCTCACAAATGTTTAATGTATTTTATTAAAATTAATGTTTTGTGAATTATTTTTTTGGCCAATAAAAATGGGAGGGAGAATTAAAAATGTTGGAGGGAATGTAATATTTTAGTGAAAATTTTAAGGCCACACTTCTAATGTGTTGTTTTTACAATTATAAAAATATGACACTTTAAAAGTGTGGCCATATATGTTAATAGTTGTTGTCAATTATATCATATTGTAACAACACTTATAAAGTGTAGCTTATACCATTAAAGAGTACACTTTTTAAATGTTGCCAATATAAAGTGTAGCTAAAAGTTAAAAACATGGGCTACGCCTTGAAAGCATCCCCAAAATTTTTTTAGGCAACACTTTATAAGCATTGTCTAGAATTAGTGTGGCCGTAGGCATAAAATGGTGTAGTGGATTGATGAGAACTTAAATATCTTGTACTATTTTGGAAATGCTTCTACTATTCTTAAAGAAAACTATAAATGGGAGTAGACCTTGATGGATCCTGTGTAGCTAACAACGAGTCTGTTAGGCCTAGTGCACCTTGTATTTACAAATTACTAAGACATATTGTTACTGATTTCCCTCAAGTAGGAACCTACTGATATGGATATTTGACTCATTTATGAGGGATTCATTGTTATTTCCTTATCTTTGAGTATAAGACCACGCTGATTACATGATTCATTCTTGAATACATCTCAAATATAAGAATTGATATGGAAGTGTTTTACTGAATTTATTACTAAACGGTTAAGTTTATTTTGCTTACATGTGACAACAAGATTGAATATTGTTATCTTTTTTCAGAAAATGACATTTCTTTCATGATTTTAATTATCATACTAGCATGTTTTCTGACTTGTCCCTCATTAAAATGTTTGTGGTGAAGTGTTATTACTCACTGAGCTAGCGTCTCATTGCTTGTTAACTTTAGACATTTGATCTATTACCGTCTCTCCATAGCGACTTATTTTACTTGAATCATAAGTAGTATTTCATTTTTATAGACGTGTGATTGGTATTAAACTTCTTTCTGTTTCTGGAAATGAATTAGTATTATTGTGTGGCGGATGAATTGTTAATGGATATTGTGTCTTAATTTGAAGATGTTGTTAGTTATGTTGCTGATTTTTGAAATAGGAAAAAATTGGATAGGCCCAAAAACAGGAAAAACTCTCTGAGTTTCTATAGATTTTTGTTAAGGTTTGCTTTGAAATTCTCCTTCTTAGCGTCAGTAAGATCCTAAATTAGGTCGTGACATAAGTTCAAAGTGAAATAATGCTCTCTTTGTTACTTAATTTGGTCTATTATTATAGTCATAAATTTTAGTTTATGTAAAAATCAGAAATCGTTCTTTGTTCATTCAGTCGAGGGTCAATTGAGAATACTCTATACCTTCTCAAAAGTATGGTTATTATTCATTTTTGAATTTGTTGCTCTATTTTTTAAATTATTTCCTCAATTAAGAAAATGAAAGATAATAACTAAGATTCTAGCTCATTCAGAAGGATCTCATTATTTAATTTATCCATGATTTTTTATGTCTCTAATATGACCATTTAATGAAGACCAGGAGAAAGCGGTGTAAATGGCTATTACTACTGTAAGGATATCTTTTTGGATAATTGGTATTGTACATATTCATGTAGTAAAATATTTTCTTTTGTGATCCATATAGTCATATTTCGAATTGAGTTCATCCTTGTAGAAATCAAAATGAATTGAGTTATCAACATCTAAGCGCAAAAACTAAGAATTCAATAAGGATTTTCTTTTTTGTTTGATTTAAAGGGGAAGAACCCGTTAAGTTCTAAACAATCATAAAGTAACAATAAAGTTTCAATGACATAAAAGGAGCAAAGAAATATAACAAAATAATTCAAAATTTCAATCAAGAGCTTAACCATTTATTTAATTTGTGATGAATAGTCTTTTCAACATTGTTATCTATTATCTTACAAAATTCATTGAATTTCATGGTTTTCTAGTCTTGTTGTACTTTCATAGAGACTTTTTATTATTCATCACCAATTTGACAAGCTTGAATTTACATTAAAATCAATAATTACTCTTAACTTCAAGGTTAAATTATGTCGTGTATTCGTAACATATGTAATAATAAAGATATTTCTATAAATTTTAATAGAGATACATGCGCAATATACATGCCAAAGACTAATAAATTTATAATTGTATTAAATGATTGTGTCATAACTCGAGCCTACACCCTGGGCGAGACTGGCACTCAAGAACCATTGTTGGCCCCAAGCGAACCCTTGGCCTTACTTAACTTATAGAGAAAGACTTAAATAATAGGAAACAGTCTCAATGGACAACACATGCAATATCTTAAAGAAATATTAAACTAGCCAAAATGGAATCTCAAGTCTTAATTTATACAACTTAAAACAGAAAGACTAAAGTACTATAACTACTCGTCTATGAAGCCTTTAAAACAATGAGGGATGTCGGGAAAGGAACCCCGATCATCCTAACAACTGAAATACTAAAAACAAGATAATGAGGGATCCTGCTGAAAGTAAGGAGGTTCACCAATTGACTTTGAGTGCTCAACTGGATCAACTAGGCGTTGGGTGCTTGTTACCTCTATATGCATCATAAAACAATGCAGGCCAAAATGCATCAGTACATTGAATGCACGAGTATGCGAGGGGAAAACTAAACATAACATAAGCTTGAAAGGAATATGAAAGGAACACTTACCATAGATTTACTCAACTCATAAATACTCAACTCAAATGCAAAGTAAAAACAACAAATAAGGTGCAGTTTATACAAGGCATTTAAAACAGTAGATGACAACTAAATGTATTAAAGAAATACAATAACAACTCAGTTTACACATAAAGTAATATAATGTTGTGAAAGTTTCTCTAACCGACAACCACCACTATGAGATAAAGTGATGATACAACGTCTCGCCAATGCTTCCAGAACTGTCATATACGTTGCCATGATACAGAACACCTCAAATAAGTGGATCCACTAGTCTATGCTAAAAAGCACTAAGGAATCATCTAAAAAGTATGATCCTTTCTACCCATGATGGCTACATGGTTTATGGAGACTTGAGTTATTATGAACTCGTCCCCATATCGATTCTCAATAATACTCCCAAAAATATACTCAGATCATATGTTTTAAAAACAAAACTCTTTTTGTGATTTGAGATAATTACTCAAAAACTAGCTCAAAGGCTCTCTTGGAAATCGGTGTTTCCTCTCTTGTTTAAATGTGAAAACATTTCAACTCTTGGGAATACTTACTTCCCGTATAATCTTTTGAAGAAATGAACTTTACTCTTATGCTTTACTCAACTCAAAACTCAATCCTTAAAACAAAGTTAAAACGTTTGTAAAAGACTTTTGGAACACTCTATGAACTTATCTTGACTTGACTCTTAACTTTCCTTGAATTGAATTATGGATTCCAGGTTCATGATATCATGTTTATGGATGATTTCATGATGTTTAGACGTATTTTAGAGTGTAGAAATCAACTAGAAAGAATAGTTATGTTACGAAGGAGCTAGTACGGAAAGAAGGGGAAAAGGTGGAAGAACTGGCGTCCCTGGCACTCTGAGAGGCGCGAGGCGCCAGAGGGTGAAGTTCAGAATCTAGGTTAGGGCGCTCAGGTTGGTGCGGCTCCCCAGAGCCCAAATTTTAGAATCCCTCTTGGGGCGCTCTGGGATGTGCGGCACCCCAGCCTCCTCCCTAGAAAATCCCGAATTTTCTTCCTTGTTTTTCAACTCTAAACCCTCTAAATTCACTTGGTTCTTTTCCCCAAACACTTAAAATCGACTATATCATCAATATATGTAAGATTGTACTTGAAATAACACCTAATATAATGAATCAAAGTCAAGAAACATATCAACAACTTCAACAACAAGAACCTACAAGAACTTAAATGAATTTCATCAAGAACTCATAATCTTTTCTTTAAAAAACACAATTACACTGAAATGAATCATGATTGTCATGTGGGTGAACTAATCCAATTCTATGTGATATCACATACCTCGTAAGATTGAATCCTTGGCGATATCCACAACCAAAATCGCACGATCTTGACTAATCTTGAACTTTTCTTCTCCTTTCTCCTCTTTTCTCTTTTCTCCAAGCCCTAGCGTGCTTTGGTAAATGCGTAAACTGATTTTATTCTGATTAGACCCCAATTAAACTCCTAAAAGCAAAATAAATTAATTGGGAATGGAAAAGACCAAAATACCCTTCAAAAATCCGGTTTTGACTCCTTATCTAGACAACCCAACTTCTAATGGACATATCTCATTCATATGAACTCGGAATTCAGCAAACTCAGCGGCGTTGGAAAGATAATTCTAAGTTATTTCCTACGTTATCTGATAGCACACCTAACTCATCTTTATATAGGATTTATGGTCATTTAAAGTTGACCCAAAACTCAACTTCACATAACTTGACCAATTTTCCAGATATTTCATTTCTTCCAAAAATGACTCCTTCTAATTCTAGATCTTTCTAGTTCCTTCAAATGGCGAGGTATTACAATATATTCCCCTTGGAAACATTCGTCCTCGAATGAGATTACTCTTAGTAGGCTAAGGGTGTAACATCTAACATTCAGCTCAAACACCCAACAAGAAAATCTAACACATCAAGTATATAAATTAAAGAGTACTAAGAAGAGAATTAGTACCTTGATCTGAAATTTCTCCAGTCTCAAAGAGATGTGGATATCTCTTCTTCATATACTCCTTAGCTTCCAAGTAGCTTTCTCAACAAATTGATTTCTGCAAAGAACATTGACTGATGCTACTTCCTTGGTCCTCAACTTGAGAACCTGACGGTCTAGAATCTGAACAAGGATCTCCTCATAAGATAAGCTATCCTTGATACCAGTATCTTCAGTAGGTATGACAAGTGAAGGATCTCCCATGCATTTCTTCAACATTAAGATGTGGAATACCAGATGAACCGCTGCAAACCCTTGGGGTAGCTCTAACTCATAAGCTACATTACCAACTCATTTTGATATTCTGTAAGGGCCAATATACCGTGGACTAAGCTTTCCCTTCTTACCAAACCTGATAACACCCTTCATGGGTGAAAATTTCAAGTAAACCCATTCATTTACTTCAAACTCTAACTCCCTTCTCCTAGCATATGTGCAGGATTTCTGATGACTCTCCGTTGTTTTCAACCTCTCTTGAATGACTTTCACTTTCTCCATAGCTTGGTGAACTAAGTTTGGTCCTATCAACCCAGCTTTACCAACTCCAAACCATCTAATAGGAGATCTGTATCTTCAACCATAAAGATCTTCATAAGGATCCATTTGTATGCTAGAGTGGTAACTATTATTGTAAGCGAACTCAATGAGAGGTAGGTGATCATCCCAATTCCCCTTGAAATCAATCATACATGCCCTCAAATTATCCTCTAAAGTATGAATAGTGCACTCTGCTTGACCATCTGTCTGAGCATGAAAAGCAGTACTTAAGTTCACCTTGGAACCCAAGCCTTTCTGAAAATATTTCCAAAACTGTGCTGTAAATTATGCTCCTCTATCTAAAATAATCGATACCAGAACCCCACGAAGTCTGGCCACCTCTTGAATAAACAACTTAGCATAATGTTCTGATGAATGGGTAGTCTTTATCGGCAAAAAGTGGGATGATTTCGTCATTTGATCCACAATCACCCAAATAGTACCATGCTACCTGCGAGACCTTGGTAAACCTGTGATGAAATCAGTATTGATCATATCCCACTTCCACTCCGGAAGTTCTATAGTCTGTGTCATAACACCGGGCCTTTGGTGCTCTACTTTAACTTGTTAGCAATTCGGACACTTAGCAACAAATTTTGTAATGCCCTTCTTCATACTACTCAACCAATAAACTTATCTCAAGTAACGATACATAATTGTGGAACACAGATGAATGGAATATCTAGAGCTATGAGCTTTCTCCATGATCCTTTCTTGGAGTTCATCCACCCTTAGTACACACAACCTACCTTGATACCTCAATACACTGTCTTCCCCTTGTTCGAAAGCCAATACTTTTTGCTTATGAATATTTGCCTTCAATTCAAGTAAAATAGGATTTTGGTTTTGCTTCTCTTTTAATTCTGACACTAATGATGATTCAGCCCCATTCATCACCACTACCCCTCCTTTTGTGGAATCCGTTAGTTGAATTCCAGTCGTGCAAGTCTATGCACCTCTTTCGCTAAATCTTTCTTATCCTCCTCAAAATGGGCGGTACTACCCATAGACAACCTGCTCAAGGCATCATCAACAACATTAGCCTTACCTGAATGATAAAGAATACTCAAGTCATAATCCTTGAGTAATTATAACCACCTCCTTTGTCTGAGATTAAGCTCTTTCTGACTAAACACATACTAAAGACTCTTGTGATCGGTGAACATATCCACTTGAACACCATAAAAATAGTGGTGCCATATTTTCAAAGAAAATACTACGATAGCCAACACTAGATCATGGGTTGGGTAATTCTTCTCGTGAACTTTCAGGTGTCTCGAGGCATAAGCTATAACTTTGCAATTTTGCATTAACACACAAACCAAACCAACTGTAGACGCATCATAATATACAAGAAAGCCTTGCGTACCTTCTGGTAAGTTCAATACTGGGCAGTAGTCAACCTCTTTTTCAATTCCTAAAAGCCTTTCTCATAAGCTTCAGACCATTGAAACATTACTGTTTTATGAGTCAACTTGGTCAAAGGGGATGAAATAGATGAGAACCCCTCTACGAACCTTCTATAATATCCAACCAACCTAAAGAAACTTCTAATATCAGTTGGAGATGTGGGTCTAGGCCAATTTTGCACTGCATTTATTTTCTGGGTATCAACTCTAATCCCATCACTGGAAACAATGTGGCCTAAGAATGCCACAGACTCAAGCCAAAACTCACATTTCGAGAACTTAGCATACAACTCCCTATCTTTTAGAGTTTGGAGAACTATTCTGAGATGGCTAGCATGATCTTCCTCATTCCTCAATTAGATTAGTATGTTGTCAATGAATATGATAACAAACATATCTAAATAAGGCTTGAATACTATATTCATAAGGTCCATGAATGCTACATGGACATTGGTTAAACCGAATGACTAGACCAAAAACTCCTAATGACCATAACGGGTCTTGAAAGCCGTCTTTGGAATGTCACATTCCCTTACCCTCAACTGATGGTAGCTTGATCTGAGTTCTATCTTAGAGAAACAGGTGCCACCATGAATATGATCGAAAAGATCATAAATCCTCGGAAGGGGATACTTTTTCTTGATGGTAACATTGTTCTATTGATGGTAATATATACACATACTAAGGGAACCATCCTGCTTCCTCACAAATAAGAGTGGAGCCCCCCAAGGTGAGACACTTGGTCGAATAAAACCTTTCTCTAGGAGATCTTTCAACTCTGCTGGAGCTATTCTATATCGCAGTATAGATTTAGGACTAGTATCGGGATGAATATCTATACCGAAATCTATCTCTCTCTTAGGAGGGACTCTGGGTAGATCATCAGGAAAGACTTCTAGAAACTCACTCACAACTGGAACAGACTCAATAGGAGGCGTCTCAACACTAGACTCATTAACTCGGACTAAGTGATAGACACAACCCTTGGAAATTAACTTTCTCACCTTAAGGTACGAAATGAAATGACCCTTAGGCACTGCTGAACTGCTACTCCAATCTATAATTACCTCATTAGGAATTTGGAACCTAACAACTTGAGTTCTACAATCAATGGAGGCATAACAGGCATAAAGCCAGTCCATACCTAAAATGACGTCAAAATCTACCATGTCTAACTCAACTAAATCAGCCATGGTGTTCTTGTGATTGATAGAAATGACACATTCACGATATACTCGCTCAACTAGAATAGACTCCCCAACTGGTGTAGAAACAAAAAAGGGCTCTCAAAGTTTCTCATGAAGAAAATCAAATTTCATTGCAACATAAGGAGTCACAAAAGATAAACTCACTCCTAGGTCTAGCAAAGCATAAATATTAAGAGTAAAGACTTTGATCATACCAGTGACAACATTTGGAAAATTCTCTTGCTCCTGACGACTCATCATAGCATATAGGTGGTTTGCTCCTCCGCCAGTACCTGAAGTAGATCCTCTAGGTGTAGCCCTGTCTGGTGGAGAAACTGATGAAGATTGGGTTCTATTGCCATGATTCCTATTACCTTGCCGGTTCTTAGGGCACTCTTTCATGAAGTGACCCTCTTGGCCACACTTGAAACAACCAGTGGAGCCATCACGACACTTACCTGGGTGGTTCCTATCACACTTAGCACATGCAAGAGACCAATTACCTCCTTGTGCCACACTACCCTAAAACTATGCAGGTTTAGCTCTTAAGTGCTGTGAATTCTAACTATTGTTCTCACGTTTGTTTCTTTCTAGGTACAGGTGCAATAGTAGATGATGGAGCAGGTCCCTTTTACTTTTGCTGAAAGGAAGAATGGTTCACATTACTCCTTTGCTGCCCGAACTCATTACATGTCTTGGCTTTCTTATTTCTAAACTCATCCCTATCCCTTAGCTTCTCTTCCTCCGCCTGCTGCACATAAACTATCAACATTGCTATATCCATGTCACATATTAGCAGCGTAGCCTTACCTTCCTTACTCGACAGACGAGACAGCCCAACAACAAACAAACTCATCTTACTCCTCATATCCGCAACCATCTTCGGAGCATATTGGGAAAGTTGGGTAAACTTCAAACCATACTCATGAACACTTAGTGAATCCTTCTTAAGGGTAAGGAATTCCTGTACCTTGGCTTCTATCAGTTCATGGGGAAAGAAATGCCCTAAGAAAGCCTCATGTCACTCCCCGAGTCTACATCCTGGGCATGGCCGGCACTCGAGAACCATTGCTGGCCTCAAGCGAACCCTTGGCCTAGCTTACTTACTCAGCGGAAGACTTTACTCAAGTTAAATATACTTTAAAAGAATAAACTGGACTGCTCAACAAATAACTTAGAATGTAATAAGTAACATTCAACTTGGCCAAATAACAACTCAAGTTTCAACTTAACTGAAAAGGAAAAGTAAAGACTCATGAACTAACATCAACTAACTCTGTCTATGAAGTCTCTAAACAACTGAGATGGATGTCAGGACAAGACCCATGACATCCTAATGAATAAAAATACTTAAAGGAATAAAATGATCCTCTGAAAAGCTAGGAGGCTCACCAATAGACTCTGAGTGCTCAACTGGATCAATGAGACATTGGATGATGATCCTGTGAACCTGTGTCTGCATCATAATAAGATACAGGCCAAATGGCATCAGTACATTGAATGTACGAGTCTGCGAGGGGAATTCTAAAACAAGATATAAGCTTGAAAGGAACTGAAGAACTTACTTGGTTCAACTCAACTCAACTGATTTCAATATAAAGCAGTGTAAATAAACGCAGTATAGAGAAAAGCTTTAAAACATGGTTTCAACTTTGTGAATTTAGAAATACAAAAATAACTATGTATGTATGCAAAGATACAATATGAACTTTGTTTGTATATGAAAACATAAATATTTCTGATGTATATAAAAATACAAAATACTGTTGTGGGAGTTTCTCTAACTGACAACTATCACTTTAGAGCTATCGTGATGATACAACATTTTGCCTCACGTTTCCAGGGCCGTCCTATACCCTACCATGAGTATAGAACCTGAACTACTACGTGGATCCACTAGTCTATGCTAAAAAGCACTAAGGAATCATCTAAAAAGTATGACCCTTTTCTACCCATAGTGGTTACATAGTTTATGGGGGTTGTGAGTTGTCTGAACTCTCCCCCATATCGGTGCTCAATACTACTCCCAAAATATGATACTAGCTCTTATGTTTTTAAAAACATACTTCTTTCTATGATTTCAGATAAATGCTCAAAAACTTAGCTCAAAGGCTATCTTGGAAATCAAAGTTTCCTCTCTTGCTTTATTGTGAAAGCATTTACTCTTTAACAGAAAACTTGCCCAAAGGCTCTTTACTGAAAAACTAGCTCAAAGGCTCTTTACTGAAAAGTAGCTCAAAAGCTCTTTACTGAAAAGTAGCTCAAAGGCTCTTTACTGAAAAACAATCTCAAAGGCTCTTTGGAAATCAAGGTTTCCTTTTCTTGTTTAAATGTGAAAACATCTTAAACCCTGTGGGAATACATAGTCCCCATATACTTTTGAAGAAATGAACTTCAACCTTTACTCTTTACTCTTTACTCAACTTGAACTCAAGTCTTAAAACAAAGTTAAAACGTTTGTAAAAGACTTTTGAAAAACTCTATGAACTTCTCTGGACTTGACTCTTAACTTCTCTTGACTTGACTCTTAAATGATCCTTGAATTGAATTATGGATTCAAGGATTGAGTTTTGTGATAGGAAAGATCTTATGATGTTTAGGAGTGATTTTAGATAGCTATTTTTTTAATTTAATAGTGGAGCTTGGAGCCCCTTTCGTTCAACTCAAATCTTTATACAAAATAGGCCAAAGGGCCCAAAAGACTCAACGATACTTAGAAAGAAAAATGTCCCAATCCAAATTATCCCCATTCTTGTTTTCCTGTTGCCGCAATGTGCTTCCTTTCTCATCTCACATAGGTTTGTATCATATGTTGTCCTTTCCTTATTTCTTCTAGCTATGTTCTTTGACATCATGCTTTCTTTGTGTAGAGCTATTATCCGGTGAATGCAGTGGTTACCATGGTGGTATCAAAAAATGTGCCTCGACTGGGTTAGCTCGAAACTTCCTGTAAGTGACACTATTTTCTCCTCTCGTTGTAAGATATGTATCCAGCTCATTGACTCCAGCTAGAGCTTCAATGGAGATAGTAGGATGTTTATGTGCTTTGTGGAGTTTCCCTCAGCTGCCGCTCTATATTTCTGAATCCGACTTTCAGGCCTTCGTATTTTTTTAGTCCCAGCTAATCTTGCCCAGTTATGACCAAAACTATTTATGTAAATATCATCGCTGTGACAGTCTTCATTGCGTGTTCTTGTGTAATTTTGCCTGCCTATATTGATGTTTGTTATATCTTAATCCTTCTTGTTTTTATCCTAAGTGTTGGTTTTTCTGCTTTATCTGCATTTCAGATCTTTTTGCACTCCATTGATAAATGCTGAAAGTTTTGCCATTGTAATCTCCCCTGCCTCTCAAACGCTTCATTTGCCAATTTGTCTGCTAACTGATTAGCTTCTCCAAATACATGTTTGATTCTTGCATGAGTAATTAGTTGACGCCTTTGTATCTCATCCATCTTTTCCGTATGCTGCCATGGTATTCTCCATTCTCCCCTTATCATCTTTGATACACACAACGAGTCAGTCTCTACAATCACATTGGTGATATTGTTGTTTTGACAATGTTGTAATTCTCTTAGGATGGCTCTAGATTCAACTCCTGTGCTATTTCCTATCCCTAATCTCTATGCTTCAGCATATACCAGATTCCCTCGATCATTTTTGATACAAAAGCTATATGTACTCTCTCCCAGGTTTCCGCTGCTTGCCCCATCGGTATTGCATTTTGTCCATCCAAGATGTGGTATCACCCAAGTTACAACTTGGTAATATAGCTTGGGTTTATACTCTTTTAGCACTTCTACTAGATTCTCCCAACTTTTTTGTAATCTGATCGAAGGGTATAGTGTCTTGACTAGCTTGAATACTGCTTCTTGACATTGATGAAGTAATGTCTCATACTGCACTTCCCTCCCATATCTTTTGGCATTCCTTCATTTCCAGAGTTCCCATATCAAAATAGCGGGGATAGCCTGAAATATGGCTTTTAACTTGGGCTTCATCGCTACTTCCCACCATTCTGTGATTGCATGTTGTAATGCACCCTTCCTTTTGATTCCTGCAGAAGAAGCAAACTGCGTCCATAACTTTTGGGCTATGGGGGCTGTTAGAAAAAGGTGTTTCATTTTCTCCTCCTCATGTGTATCCCAATATTAGCATCTAGAGACTACATTGATCCTCATTCTTTTGAGCGTATCATCTGTGGCGATTCCACCCTTTCAACTTCTCCAAAGCAAGAATATGATTTTAAAAGGAACTCATTTACTCCAAATGTAACTCCACCAACATACCTTTTCCTATTTCCTCCTTATGCTCTCAAAAATAGACTTCACAGTGAGTTTCCCACTATTACTTCCCATCCACCAAGGAATATCCATTGCGCCATCCTCAATAACTGGATTTTAGATAGTTAAACATGAGAAAAGATCAAGAATTCACTGCCTGAAAGCTGGTCTGCGACGCGGAGATGTATTTAAATTTTGGTCGCCAAAATAATTTTTGAGGTAGAACGGCTTGTGACTGCTCCGCGGCGTGGGGGGAAATTTTTAAATCTGAGGAACAGGTCCGTGACGCAGACCTGGTACTCAGAGTCACCCGACTTGTTCCTTCTTTGAAATGTATCCCCATTTCGCCTAATTTTGATTATTTTTCTCCATATCTCTTTAGATTCAGGTACACCCAACATATACACAAGAATCTAACTCAAAGCAACTCTAATAATCAATCTTAAACTCTTAAGAACTCCTCAATTTCATCCCAAATTCAAGAACAAAAGCAATTCTAGAATACAACTCAAGAACATCAAATTCTCAATCTTTTTATGATGAAGTTAAACTGAATAAAACATGTTTGGCGTGTGGGTAAATGAACCCAACGCTGTGTGAACTCACATACCTCGTAGGGATCACCCCTTGACGAAATCCACGATCTTAGCTTTAAGAACTTGACGATTTCCTTGCTCCTTCTCCTCTTTTCTCCTCTTCTTTTCTCTTCTCTCAAAGCCCTAAGTCAATTTCTCCAAAGCGTAAACTGACAAAGTTCAGTTTAGACCCCTAAGTAATTACCAAAAATGAATTAAAATAAAAGGGTAAGGAAAAGACCAAACTACCCTTCTAAAATCCGGATTGGACTTTCCTTGTTTGAACAGCCCAAACTCCAATAGGCATATCTAACTCATACGAACTCGGAATCGCACAAACTTGGCGGTGTTGGAAAGATTATTCCAAGAGATTTCCAATCATACCTGGTAGTACACCTAACGCATCCTGAGCTAAGAGTTATATCTATTTGAAGTTGACCAAAAACTCAAACTTAACTTAACCAATTTCCAGATTTTCATTCTTTCCACAAATGACTATTTCCAATTATTAGCTTCTTCCTAGTTATTTCCAATTGCGAGATGTTACAATATCTCCTCCTTGGGAACATTTGTCCTCGAATGAGATTACTCTTAGTAGGGTAAGGGTGTAACATTAACATTCAACTCAAACATCCAACAAGTAATGCAATTACAACATGCTAATCTTATAAATAAATATGAAGGAAAGGATTAGTAACTTGATCTGGGATTTCTACGGTTTCAAAGAGATGTGGATATCTGTTCTTCATATCTTCCTCATCTCCCCAAGTAGCTTCCTTAACAAATTGGTTCCCCCAAAGGACTTTGACCGATGCTACCTCTTTTGTTCTCAACTTGCGAACTTGGCGATCTAGAATCTGAACTAGAATCTCTTCATAAGATAAACTATCCTTGATCCCAATATCTTCAGTTGGTATGATCAATAAAGGATCGCCCATACACTTTTCCAACAAAGAGATGTGGAACACCGGATGGACTGCTGCTAATTCTTGTGGTAGCTCTAACTCATAAGCTACATTGCCAATCCTCTTGGATATTCTGTAAGGACCAATATATCGGGGACTAAGCTTCCCCTTCTTACCAAATGTCATAACACCCTTCATGGGTGAAACTTTTCAGTAAACTCAATCATCTACTTCAAACTCTAACTCCCTTCTCCTACCATTAGTGTAGGATTTCTTACGACTCTGTGCTGTTTTCAATCTCTCTTGAATCACTTTCACCTTCTCTATAGCTTGATGAACTAAATCTGGTCCTATCAACCCAGTTTCACCAACCTCAAACCATCCAATAGGAGATCTGCATTTTCTCCCATAAAGAGCTTTGTAAGGAGCCATCTGGATGCTAGAATGGCAACTATTGTTGTAAGCAAACTTAATGAGAGGTAGGTGATCATCCCAATTACCCTTGAAATCAATCACACAATCCACCTTGATACCTTAAAACACTATCTCCCCCTTGTTCAAAAGCTATCACTTTTTGCTTATGAACAATTGCCTTTAATTCAAGCAATAAAGGATCTTGGTCTTGCTTATCTTTTACTTCTGACACTAATGATGAATCAGACCCATTCATTACCACTACTCCTCCTTCTATGGAATCCATTAGTCGAACTCCTAGCCTTTCAAGTCAATGCATTTTTTTTGCTAACTCTTTCTTATCTTCCTCAAGATGGGTGGTACTACCCATAGACAACCTGCTCAAGGTGTCAGCAACAACATTATCCTTAACTGGGTTATAAAGAATACTCATGTCATAATCCTTGAGTAATTCAAACCATCTTCTTTGGTGTCAGCAACAACATTAGCTATTTCTGACTAAACACATACTGAAGACTCTTGTGATCGATGAACACATCCACATGAACACCATAAGGATAATGGCGCCATATTTTTAATGAAAATACTACGGCAGCCAATTCTAGATCATGGGTTGGGTAATTCTTCTCATGAACTTTCAATTGTCCGGAGGCATAAGCTATAACTTTGACATTCTGTATTAATACGTAACCCAAACCAACTCTAGATGCATCACAATATACAAAAAAACCTTGTGTACCTTCTGGTAAGGTCAACACTAGGGCAATACTCAATCTCTTTTTCAATTCCTGAAAGATTTTCTCACAAGCTTCAGACCATTGAAACTTCACTATTTTCTGAGTCAACTTAGAAAAACAAGCACCCTGAAGCTGATCGAGAAGATAATCAATTCTCAAAAGAGGATACTTATTATTGATGGTTACCTTGTTCAACTCACGATAATCTATACACATCCTAAGGGAACCATCTTTCTTTCTCACGAATGGGACCAGAGCACCCCAAGGTGAGATACTTGGTCCAATGAAAGCTTTCTCTAAAAGATCTTTCAACTACTCTTTTCGCTCTTTCAACTCTGCTGGTGCTATGCTATATGGAGGAATAGAGATAGGATGAGTATCTGGAAAAATGTCTATGCCAAAGTCTATTTCTCTCTTAGGAGGGACTCCGGGTAGATCATCTGGAAAGACTTCTGGAAACTCTTTTACTACTGAAACTGACTGAATAAGAGGTATCTCAACAATAGAGTCATTAAATCAGACTAAGTGATAGACACACCCCTTGGAAACTAACTTTCTCGCCTTAAGGTACAAAATAAAACAACCCTTAGGCACTGTTGAACTGCTCTTCAACTCTATAACTGGTTCACTAGAAACTGGAACTTGACTACTCAAGTTCTATAATCTATTGATGCATAACAGGCATGAAACCAGTCCATACCTAGAATGATATCAAAATCTACCATGTCTAACTCAACTAAATCAACCATGGTACTCTTGTGATTGATGAAAACGGAACAATCACGATAGACTCTTTCTGCTAGAGTAAACTCACCATCAGGTGTAGAAACATTGAATGGTTCACTAAGTTGCTCAGGAATAACATTAAAATTGAAGACTTGGATCATACCAGTGATAACATCTGGTGAATCCTCTTGCTCTCGGCGACTAGCGATAGTATAAAGACGATTTCCTTCTCCGCCTACCCTTGAAGTATCTTATCTAGATGTAGCTCTATCTAGTGGAGCAACTGAAGAAGACTCAGCTCTATTGCCCCTATTACCATTACTCTGTCTACTCTTAGGACACTCTCAAAAAATGACCGTTCTGGCCACACTTGAAGCAACTAGTGGAGTCATCACGACACATCCCTGAGTGGCTCCTACCACACTTAGCACATGCAGGAGTCTTAGAACCCCCCTTGTGTCTTACTACCTTGCGAATGTGCAGCTCTAGCTCTGAAGTTCTGAGAATTCTGACTATTGTACTCACATTTGTTCCTTGGTGTAGGTGCACTAGCAGATGATGGAGCAGGTCCTTTCTGTTTTTGTTAGAAAGAAGATCGGTTCACCTTACTGTTTTGATGCCCGGATTAATTCCCTGATGTCTTAACTCTTTTGTTGTTAAACTCTTCCCTACCCCTTAGCTTGTCCTTCTCAACTTGTTGCACATGGATCATCAGCCTTGCTTTGCCCATGTCACCTATTAGCATCGATGCCTTACTTTCCTTACTGGACAGACGAGACAACCCAACAACGAATAAACTCATCCTGCTCCTCATGTCGGTAACTATCTCTTCGCTTCTTTTAGCTGACGAGGAAAGAAATGCCTCATGAACGGACTCTCGACCAGTCTAACTCACAATCGGCTACGCACAAGCATGATTTAGAAAGAAACATTTTAGATATAAAACTCTAACGCACGAAATGAGTATGAAAGAAGTAAAGGAATTTCCTAAATGTTGCACCCTCCTAATTATAGATATGGCGCGTTTCACACAGATAACTTGGACTCTATAGAAACAGCTTCATAGACCCCTTAGGACTAACTTGGACTCTATAGACAAGGCTTCATAGACTCCTTAGGACTCTTAAACTCTGTGCTCTAATACCAGTTTGTCAAGCCCCGAGCCTACACCCTGGGCGTGGCCGACACTCAAGAACCATTGCTGGCCCCAAGAAAACCCTTGGCCTGGCTTACTTACTTAGCGAAAGACTTTACTCAAGATAAATATACTTCTAAAGAATAAACTGAACTGCTCAATAAATAACTTAGAATATAATAAATAACATTCAACTTAGCCAAAATGGCAACTCAAGTCTCAACTTAACTGAAAAGGAAAAGTAAAGACCCATGAACTAACATCAACTAACTCTGTCTATGAAACCTCTAAACAACTGAGATGGACATTGGGACAAGACCCACGACATCCTAATGAACTAAAATACTTAAAGCAATAAAAGGATCCTCCGGAAAGCTAGGAGGCTCACCAACATACTCTGAGTGCTCAACTGGATCAACGAGGCGCTGGATGTTGATCCTGATTACCTGTGTCTGCATCATAATAAGATGCAGGCCAAATGGCATCAATACATTGAATGTACGAGTATGAGAGGGGAATTCTAAAATAAGAGATAGGCTTGAAAGGAACTGAAGAACTTACCTGGCTCAACTCAACTCAACTGATTTCAATATAAAGCAATGTAAATAAAGGCAGTATAGAGAAAAGCTTTAAAACATGGTTTTCAACTTTGTGGATTTAGAAATACAAAAATAACTATGTATGTATGCAAAGATACAATATGAACTCTGTTTGTCTATGAAAATACAAGTATTTCTCATGTATATAAAAATACAAAATATTGTTGTGGGAGTTTCTCTAACCGACAACCATCACTTAAGAGTTATCGTGATGATACAACGTTTTGCCTCACGCTGCTAGGATCGTCTTATACTTTTCCATGAGTACTCCCAAGGGAGAGATAGTGTGCCTATTCCATAAGGTCTTTACATGATTATATGTTGCCATGATTTCCTTGTATGTATGTTTATGAAGATGTGTAGTTCTTGTTAGAATTGATCTAATTGCATTGTGTTGCTTTATGTTGTAGCATCTTTGAGTCAATGTGGATTTAAGGCTCCATGAATTTATGTTGAGTATGTTGTAGCTAGGAGATGTTAGTTCCTCCTTGGAAATGAGTATGTATGTCTCTTTCATGCATTTTGAGTTGCATTAGGTATGTTTAGCTTGGAATCGAAGTTTTCTTGGTTGGTTGTGTGCAAGTAGATGTAGTTCATTCATGATAGGCTGCTAGTGTAGAGTAGCTTCTCTTTAAAAGTGTTTAGAAAGGCCACTCAAGGACGAATGTTCCCAAGGGGGAGGTATTGTAACACCCTGCAAACTAGTAGACCAAACGAGAGCCACAAGCTATGGTTCTAAGGTTTGATGTATGTGAAATAGAGTCGTAGATGAGACTTTACATACTTAGAATGAGGGGCTTAGTAGTTGAACATCAAGACACATGTTAGACCCCATAGTTTAGAAGGTCATCTATTGAATGGTATAGGGTTGCAAGGGCAAAGGACTAGGCCAAGGGGGCAAGGCCCTAGCCAAGGGCCAAGGCTGCCCACCTTGGTCAAGTCTGCCTCAAAGATCACGACCACTTTCACAGACAGTGGTCTTGACCACGGACCGTGAAGTGGTCCATGAAAATGACTTAGGATGGTGGGAGGCAAGGCCTTGAGGCCAAGCTATTGCCCCAAGTTTACGAGCCACATCACGAGCCGTTGGCTTGATCAAGGCTGGTCAAAGTGCTCATGAAGGTGCCTTAGTGTTTTAGGGTCTTGGCAGGTTGGGGAAGCCACTAGTCAAGGGACCAAAGGCACCACCACGGGCCGTGATACCATTGACAAGCCATCATAGTGGTCGTGGTGCCTGGACGGGACAGCCAAGTTGAGGGACTTTTGGGTAAATTCCTATTCGACTAGGTTTAAGTAGGGGTCGTTTTGTATGTATTTTATTCACCTATTTAGACTATTTTAAGTCATTATCCCCCAAGTTTAAGTCACTTTACATTAGACACAATTCAAAACCCCAAATCACTCATCTCTCAAATATTTCTCTCCCTAAGAAGAACCTCCATTGAAGAAGAAGCTAGGGTTGAAGCTAAGGTCAAGAACAAAGGCTCCATTGCTAAAGGTTTATGCTAGGGCTTTGATTAAGGTATGTTTAGCTCTTCATATATGGGTTCTTCCACCCATAGAGTCCCCTAGAATTTCCCCTATTTTGTGAAGAAGAACCCCAATCAAGCTAGGGTTACTTCCAATGTATGGGTTTTAGGTGGGTATGATTCCTAATGGGTGGAAACTACTCATATATGGTTAATTTGGTGTTGATTCATGATATTATGAAGATCATATATGAATTCCTTGGTTAACCCTGATTTTCAAAGTATTTGGGCTTATTCTTTTGGATGAGAAATTGATGATTCTTGCTAGATTCTCTTGGGTTGCTATCATGTATAGAGCTTATCCAAAAATGTGAATATGAAATCATGAATTGAACTAGACTTATGCATGTATGTTAGAACATGACTTGAAATAATTAAGAATTGGGACTTTTGATGAATTATGCTTAGAATTACCTATGACTAAGGCTTGTGACTAGTATGTGTGGTGATCTAGACTAGTATGATGATTGTGGAGTAAAGCATGAATGTAGGGCTTGAAATCATAATGTTGGTCACTAGGGATTAATGAGTAAGTCTAATAGGATGAACTTGTTTGCATTGATTTGATTTATAATATATATACAATTATGGTGGAAGGCTCTTACCCACATCTCCCCTTTGGGAGAAAACCTCCACTCTCTGTTGATGGATAATGCTTATCGTTACCAATGACACTAACCTATGGTACGAGTGTCTATGATCATCGATAATACAGTAACCCAACCAAGGGTTGGGGTGTGACCGCAATACAAGTTGAGATAATTAGTTAGGTACATGCTTTTGATAGGAAATTTGTAAGATAATAGTGACTAGGCTAAGCTTTAAATGGAAATAAGTTCCCTCTCGGGCTACATACCCCGTTTCAAATGCGTTCCTTTCGGACACCCATTTGTTGCATGAAGACCAGCCTACGCCTTACCCCACTCACTTTCTCGAGCTAAGTGTTAGGATATGGGACTAGGGCTCACCCTCTCGGGCTGAACCTCATGTCAACCCACTCGTTAGGCCATCAGTCTAATGGTCTTGGTTTCGCGACATCCCTCTCGGGCTAGCTGAAAACACATGGGTGATTTT
Organism: Solanum acaule; assembly: GCA_036250505.1. NCBI lineage: Eukaryota > Viridiplantae > Streptophyta > Magnoliopsida > Solanales > Solanaceae > Solanum > Solanum acaule. The sequence continues at coordinate 17,280 of JAJOOR010007699.1, read as the reverse complement.
GTATTTGCAACTACAAACCTTATAGATTAAACCACAACCACTAGGTGAAATCACCATTAATCTACATCTAGCCTATCAGCAAGCAAGACCCAACAATAATATCAACACATATTTGCTAAATCACACCCCAAGAATGGGGGTTTTTAGCCACACATCAAGAAATAACAAAATACACCTCAAATGATAGTAAAATCAAGTGGGTATAAGAAATTAAACAATGATTTAAGCAAACAAAGAAGAATGGAGAAGACCCACTTCCAACTTGGGGAAGATGAAATCCTTCTTTCTTCAAGTCTCCCAAAAACCCTCTCCAAACTTGAGAGAAAATGTCCAAAAAGTACTATTCTATTCTGGAAATTAAAATAAATGTTTGACTCTTCTAAAATTAATAGCAAGTTTAGTATTTATAGACTTCAAAAAATAGCGCTAGCGGATCTTTCGGCGAACTTTGTCGATGTAGTCAAATGACTCAGCGACTCGCCCTTGTTTTGTTTTAGCGTCGTTTCATGCTTGCCTTCAGCATCTTCACGTTCTGGATCATTGAGCAGTATAGTACTGCTTCGCAAAAATATTCGGCGAAGCGTCGACTGCTCATTTTATCTCCTTTTTATCCTTCTCATTTAGGGCTTCGCGTACTGGAACAAAGGGCAGAGTGAATCCCTTGGGCGAATCGCCAAGTGTGCTTGGCGATGCTCAGGCTTTAGCTTCTTCATTCTTTTCAGCCTTTTTGTTCCTCTTTGTGCCTAAGTGTCTATGCTTTCACTAAAACTTCAAATACCTGAAACTTAAGAGTTTTCATCAGATATTGAGACTAAATAAATATTCAAGGGCACTATTTTTATCAAAATAAAGCCCTAAATGAGTCCAATTTGTGGACTCATCAACACCCCCAACTTAAACTTTTGCTTCTCTTCAAGCAAACTCAAGTTCAACCGTTCAAAAAAGGGTGTCTTAAACGGTGCTACACAAGACTCAATCTTGAATGCACACAACAAGACTCAATCATGAACATATACAACAAGACTCAAATTACTTATGCAAGGATCAATTGTGTACTCAAAGATTCAGGTTGTGACACACCATTACCAAAGATTCTCATACTCGCAATACTTGCTACTTGTTCAAGTTCAAGCTCAACAAAAAGTATCTAAATGCCCTCACATGAAGAATGATTCCATATTCACACATAGAGGTTAATCAATTCAAGATCGGGAATCAGATGCAACGCTCACACTCAAAAAGAGGAACACAATGCATGTTTTCTCCCATAGGTTTGCTCTTATTTTCCAATCGATTTTCGATTTGGCTAACTCAAGATCAAAAAGGTCTTTCTAAGGCTTGTAATGGGGTTGAGTGTAAATGTATGGTCATTTAGGCTCAGTGACTTTTTCCTCATAAGCAGTGGTATTCTCAAGGTATTTCCTTCTTCTCCTTTATCAATTCTTTTTCTAGTGCTTCTAAGTCACCTTTTTATTCACCTTCATTGATTGCTTGGAAACCCGATTTCCTTCGTACTTTATTCCACTTTTTTTTTGTTGAATTGAAGGGGTTTCCACTTTTATGTAATACCATGGATTAGGGGGGACTTTTTCTTGCACTTCTTGACTTCTCCTTTTCCTTTTCACCACACTCCCAACTTAGGCTTTTGTCCTAAGTTGGCTATTCACTCAATCACAAATTAAGAGGATTATAGGTAGTTGGTCAAGTAAGGTCTAGGGTTCATCAAGGTTCTTCCAAAGAAAGGAAGGGCTCAAAGGGTGTTCAAAAGAGTTTCACACACTCACGGATAAGCCACAAAAGAGGTATATGTCAAATCTGGCTCACACTCTTTAAAGTTGCCTAAGATCATATCAAGAAAACACCTTTCTAAATCAATCAGATTAACAGGGAAAATTCTGGGTTTATTCATGCATAGTTCAAAGTAAGCTAATAACACAAGGCATCGACACTTAAGTCAAACAAGACTACACACTTTTGCTAGTGTGCAACGGTCATTACAAGAGAATCAATTTGATAAATGGCTAACCAAAATGAGATGCAAAGAGTTCACATATTGTCTATGCAACTTCATTTGGTCTCATCATAGCCGTACTTTCATGTTCGTTCAATTGTATGCACTATTTAAGTCATCGATATTGACCAAAACCAAGACTTAAATTCTTTGCAAAAGAACAACCACTTTCAACACAAGCGGTAGCGAAAATATTCAAAAAATAATAACAATTTTTTGAAAGGGTCAAAATCATTTTGTAATTAAACCCAAAAGAGAACCGTAAGCTCAAACAATAGCAAAGCAGTTTTAAAAACACAATTATAAACAAACAACCCAAATGTATTCAAAATACGAATATCCATAGCAAGCAAACAAGGTGAGCCTCACCCCACCACGAATAAAACTCAATTTGTCCTCAAATGCAATTAACACAGAATTCGAGAGGAAAAATAAAGAAAGACAAAGAGGGAGGTAAAGAGGGGATCCTGGCTAAGTAGTCGATCCATATGTCTGGACATTAATGCTTTGGCTTACAAAAATTGTCCATTTGGCGACGTTAATCAAACTAAGTAACTCCTTCGGTGGAATGCCGGCTGTGGGTTTATCCGCCGCAGTTTACAGAACCTCTGCTATACGAGGGTCCCAACGGTGAATTCCATCGTGGTCGCCGAAATGATCGGCAATTCGCTAATGATTTCCAACATTCACCGAGTTTTACAGACTCCTGATTTTGACGATATCTTGAGTCAAACGGCGGAATAGAATTGATCACCGGCTTCTTCGGCTATTCGCCAACTGGAGCTATTGCTCGCCATTTTGCACTTTTTGATCACCTTCCACACTTTAGTTTGTAAAACTAGCACACTATTATTTAATCAATACACAAAATAGAAGATAAAAAAGGGTTTTGGGTTGCCTCCCAAACAGCGCCTTAGTTAACGTCGTGGCACGACACAAGCCAAAGACTACTCTTCGTCCTCAGAATCACCCATGCTGTATTTAAGTGAGTCTTCGGTGAATGGAGGATAGTAACTCGTCATCAAATGGGTGATTTGAGCATCCTACAGCTGAATGGTCATGGATTTTGAAGTAGTTACTTCGTTTAACATATCAATGTTGTCTTTCATGTCATTCAGTTTATTATCATGCTCATCAAGTTTTTGTTGGATGAGTGAGGTAGTATCGTTACTTTGCATACCCTCATGCCTCTTTCCTTGTTTGCACTCTCGAAAGGAGAAGTTCATTTCCTTCTCACTGGCTTGCTCTTCTAATCCCATCACCCGTTTGGATAGAACATCAACTTGCGCCACCAATTTATCCCATGCATATTTCTCTTGGGCTTCTTTGTTGGTTTCAACCATTTCATCAAGTAGTGTTGCAACGACTTCATAGGGTTGGTTCAGCATTTTGCCTTCAAAAAGGTGCTCAACTATTCTTTTATTTTCAGGTTCTAGACCCCAATAGAAGCAATCCAACATTGTCTTATCCGTCATTACATGGGATGGGCATGTTTGTAGAATTGCTTTGAATCTCTGCCACAATTCCAGAATTGTCTCCTTCTCTGCCTGTTTGAACGTTAGTAGGTTATCCCTAAGGTTCAATAGCTTCAGAAGAGGGTGATCTGTGTGATATCCATAGTGCCCATCCATTTTTGTTTCTCTGCGTTGGTCTTCACACAAGCAAAACAAAACTACAACTAAGATTATTAAAGCTAAAACTAAGAAAAACCAACAATTCTATTTAACTAAAAATTCCCAAATAACACCACTCCCCGGTAGCGGCGCCATTTTGATGCTTATCATGACTAACGACACTAACATACGGTACGAGTGTCTACGATCGTCGATAATATAGTAACCCAACCAAGGGTTGGGGTCGTGTCCCAAGGGAGTGGTTTTGAGAATTAATAGAAAAATAAAATTAAGTTGTAATTAGTTGTAGCTAAAAACATTAACGATTAAAAATATTGTAAATTAAAGGGGATGACACAAAAGTGTCAAATATCAATTTGGGGTTTTGTCACAAGTAGTAGAAACGACTAAAATAACAAGAAAATCAAGTATGGGGAAGAGTTCTTGGGGTGTGACTGCAATACAAGTTGAGATAAGTAGTTGGGTACATGCTTTTGATAGGAAATTCATACGATAATAGTGACTAGGCTAAGCTTTAAATGGAAATAAGTTCCCTCTCGGGCAACCTACCCCGTTTCAAATGTGTTCCTCTCGGACACCCATTTGCCGCATGAAGACTAGCTTACGCCTTAGCCCACTCACTCTCTCGAGCTGAGCATTAGGATATGGGACTAGGGCTCACCCTCTCGGGCTGAACCTCATGTTGACCCACTCCTTAGGCCATCACTCTAGTGGTCTTGGTTTCGCAACCTCCCTCTCGGGTAAGCCAAAAATACATGGGTGGCTTTGTATTTGCAACTAAAAACCCTTTAGATTAAACCACAACCACTAGGTGAAATCACCATTAATCTACATCTAGCCTATCATCAAGCAAGACCCAATAATAATATCAACACATATTTGTTAAATCACACCCCAAGAATGGGGGTTTTTAGCCACACATCAAGAAATAAAAAAATACACCTAAAATGATAGTAAAATCAAGTGGGTATAATAAATTAAACTTTGATTTAATCAAAGGAAGAAGAATGGAAAAGATCCACTTCCAACTTGGGGAAGATGAAATCCTTCTTTCTTCAAGTCTCCCAAAAACCCTCTCCAAACTTGTGAGAAAATATCCAAAAAGTACTATTCTATTCTGGAAATTAAAATAAATGTTCAACTCTTCTAAAAGTAATAACAAGTTTAGTATTTATAGACTTTAGAAAATAGCGTTGGCGGATATTTCGGCGAACTTTGTCGATGTAGTCGAATGACTCGGCGACTCGCCCTTGTTTTGTTTCAGCGTCGTTTCATGCTTGCCTTCAGCATCTTCACGTTCTGGATCATTGAGCGGTACAGTACTGCTTCGCGGAAATATTCGGTGAAGCGTCGACTGCTCCTTTTATCGCCTTTTTGATCTTTCTCCTTCAGGGCTTCGCGTACTGGAACAAAGGGCAGAGTGAATTCCTTGGGCTAATCGCCAAGTGTGCTTGGCGATGCTTATGCTTTTGCTTCTTCGTTCTTTTCAGCCTTTTTGTTCCTTTTTGCGCCTAAGTGCTTATGCTTTCACTAAAACATCAAATACCTGAAATTTAAGAGTTTTCATCAGATATTGAGACAAAATAAGCATTCAAGGGCACTATTCTTATCAAAATAAAGCCCTAAAGTCCAATTTGTGGACTCATCAATGGACTGCACCCTTTAGTTGAATCAATATCAGATCAGTCTTGCTTTTCCTTAACCTACACTACCAATGAAGATTCTGACCCATTCAAAACTGTTACACCACCATCTGCTATGCTCATAAGACGAACTCCTAAGCGAGCAGGTCTGTGAACATCTTTCGCTAGTTCCTTCTTTTCTTCCTCTACATGTGCCACACTACCCGTCGTCAATCTGCTAAGAGCATCTGCTACTACATTGGCCTTACCAGGATGGTAATGCACACTCATATCGTAATCCTTCAGAAACTCAAGCCATCTCCTCTGGCGAAGATTCAATTCTTTTTGGGTGAACACATACTGAAGGCTCTTATGGTTTGTGAACATATCTACGTGCACACCATACAAGTAATGTCTCCAAATCTTAAGTGCAAACACCACTGCTGCAAGCTCGAGGTCATGAGTCGAATAGTTCTTCTCACGTACCTTAACCTGTCTAGAAGCATACGCTATAACCTTACCTCTTTGCATCAACACACAACCAAGGACGACTCTGGTGCATCATAGTAGATAACAAAATCGTCTGAACCCTTTGGTAGAGTTAAAACAGGAGTTGTAGTCAACCTAGTTTTCAATTCTGCAAAGCTTTTCTCACAATCATCTAACCACTGTAACTTGATCATTTTCTAAGTCATCTTAGTCAATGGAGAGGCTATGGATGAAAATCCTTCCACGAACCATCTGTAATAATCTGCTAGACCCAAGAAACTTCTGATGTATGTAGGAGAGGTAGGTCTGGGCCATTGTTTCACTACTTCTATATTTTGAGAATCCACTCAAATCCCTTCGTTAGACATAATATTTCCAAGGAAAGCAACTGACTGCAACCAAAACTCACAGTTGTTGAACTTAACGAATAACTGGCGATCTTTGAGAGTTTGTAGAACAACCCTCAAATGACTCGCATGTTCTTCCTTATCCCTAGAGTAAATGAGGATATCATCAATAAAGACGATAACAAATAAGTCCAAGTACTACTTGAACACTCTGTTCATCAAGTCCATGAAAGCTGCAGGAGCATTGGTTAGTCCAAATGACATAACTACAAATTCATAATGACCATACCGAGTTCTGAAGGCTGTCTTCAGAATGTCATTATCTCTGACTCTAAGCTGATGATAACCAGATCTGAGGTCTATCTTTGAGAAATGACAAGTACCCTGAAGTTTGTCAAACAAGTCATCAATCTTGGAGATGGGATGCTTATTCTTGATTGTGACTTTGTTCAACTGCCTATAATTGATACACATTCTGAGATAACCATCTTTCTTTTTCACGAACAACACTGGTGCACCCCATGGGGAAATACTAGGTCTGATGAAGACCTTATCTAGAAGGTCTTTCAACTGCTCCTTCAATTCCTTAAGCTCAGTTAGAGCCATTCTGTAAGAAGGAATAGATATAGGCTGGGTATTTGGAAGGAGATCAATTCAAAAGTCGATTTCCCTGTCGGGAGGAACTTTGGGAAGATCTTCTGGAAATACTTCTGGGAACTCATTAACTACTGGAACTGACTAGAGAGTTGGGGTTTTGGATATTAAATCCTTAACCCGAACGAGATGATAGAGATACCCCTAAGAAATCATCTTTCTGGCCTTAAGGTAAGAAATGAATCGACCCATAGGCGCTAAGTTATTACCCTTCCATTCTAGGATTGGCTCATCTAGAAACTAAAAACGAACAATCCTAGTCCTATAATCGACTGAGGCATAACAAGAATGTAACAAATCCATGCCTAGAATGATATCAAAATATACCATTTCTAACTCTACAAGATTTGCTGAGGTGAGTTTCTGAGAGACTATGACAGGGCAATTCTGTCTACCCGTCTAACTATAACTGGGTCACCGACTGGGGCAGAGACTGAGATGGGTTCTAAGAGAGTTTTTGGACAAACACTGAAGTTGACTAAAATATAAGGAGTTACAAAGGAAATAGTAGCCCCTGGATCTAACAATACATAAACATCAAGGTCAAAGACACGTAATGTACCAGTGACTAAATCAAGAGAATCTTCCTGATCTTGGTGAGCCTGGAGAGCATACAACCTGTTTTGGCGTTGATCGCCACATGTGCCAGATGTGTTACCCTGCTGAGTAGGGTGACCTGTGGTGCTGCTGAAGGTGTGAACTGAGCTCTACCATTGTTACCTCTTTGACCCTGTTTAGAAGGACAATCTTGCAACCTGTGACCAAACTGACCACACCCAACGCATCCTTCTTTTCCTGTAAGACACTCGCTCGGATGGTTCTTACCACACTTTGGACAAGTTGGGTAGATTCTGGTGCCTGAAACACTCTCCTGAGACTTAAAGCATGATGCCTCACTTTTCTGATCATTTCAAAACTTGGAGGATGGAACACTAGCTCACGAAGGTGCTAGAGCTGAAGACTTTTGCTGAAACTGCGAGCGATTTCCACCACCCAATTTCTGTTGAGAAGAGTCATAATTGCCTGTTCTAGCCTTCTTACTATCCTTGGCCTGTTCCCTTAGCTTATCACCTCAACCTGTTGAGCATGAGTCATGAGCCTAGAAATGTTCATATCTTCAATCAACATAGCATTCCTACACTCTGTTTTCACTAGATCGGATACCCCATACATAAACTTGTTCATTTGAGCCCTATAATCAACAACCATGTGAGGAGCATACCTGGAGAGTTGAGTGAACTTGAGTCCATACACTTGGACTGTCATAGAACCCTGCCTCAAATTCATAAACTCCTATGCTTTTGCTTCCCTCAACTCTCCTGGGAAGAACTTGTCCAGAAAGGTCTCACTAAAGCGTTCCCAAGTGATAGGAGCTTCATCTGTACCCCTGTTCTCTTTCCACTGAGGGTACCAGATATGAGCTACATCCTTAAGCTGGTAAGATGCCAACTCAACCCGATCATTCCCAGTTACCTGCATCACTCCAAAGATCTTCTTGACCTCATCAATGAAGTTTTGGGGATCCTGACCACTCTGCGATCCTAAGAACTCTGGTAGATTCATCCTAACAAAATCCCAAACTCTAGCTGCAGCTGACCCAACATTAGCAGTTGCCGGAACTGGAATCTGCTGATTGTTCTGGTTGGTCAAACTGTGAGCCAACAACTGGATAGCATTCCGAAATTCAGCATTCAAAACTTCTTATTCTGGGACTAGAGGAGCTGCATTTGCATTCCTGGCATACACATTCCTTGCGTAAGATCTACGATGAGGCATAATCTAACAGTGCATAATTATGGATTAGCACGAGGAATTAGATCATACCTTACGCACGATAAGAGTAACAAAGAAATTAAAGTTTTCCTAAATCACTTCGCAACCTTCTTCCCATTAGATATGGTACACTTCACGCACATGAAAAGGGCTCTACTTAGTGTGGCTTTCCAAACATCCTAGGACTCTTAAACCTAATGTTTGATACCAAGTTTGTCAAGCCCCAAGGCTACCCCCTAGACGTGAACACCGGACCTAGGATCACAAGTGACCCCAAGATAACCTTGCAGACATATCATAAGCATACTAAATAAACTGAGGTTAAGAAATATTGTGCGGAAGCTAAATCATATGAATAATCTGAAATGATGGGGAATACCCATGTACTAAAACTATATATAAGAAAACTAAGAGTTTGAATACAAATGAAAAGTCAAACTCAAACACTATAGCTGAATCTAACTATGTTTGAAGTAAACCTCTAAACTAACGAGAAGTGCTGGGACATGCCCCAGCTAAATCTAGCAAAACTGAAACTAAAGCTAAAAGCAAGAAAGATAATCATGTCACCAATCCTCGAAGAATGAGGATTCACCACTGATGCTGCTGAACTGAAGATCAGGAACCGATCTATGCATGATCTGACTGCTGAGGACCTGAACCTACATCATGAAAATATGAAGCGCAAATTATGCATAAGTACTTGAAAGGTACTAAGCATGAAGGATAGAATAAAGCTGAACAATAACATAGCTGAATCAATGAATAAATCTGAGCAATGATAAGAGATAACACATAGGAATATACTGAGAATACTGAACATGAAATACTGAATGCAATGACCAAGTTTATAACATGTTGAAATTGAAATCTGAACTAAAATTGATAACATGGTCAATGCAATAGAATCTGACTGTAAGGGAGCTACTAATAACAGACATTAAACGACATCAGCTAAATACAGAGTCCGATGTATACATCCCATTGAGAGGACCGAATATACCATGCCAGAGATATAGAGGTATGCTGATGTGATCACTACAATGATGCCCACAGAGGGGACATACAACCTACGGGGTCTGGGACTTATGGGTGACTGACCATAGTCCACTCGGTAGTAAGCTTCTCCCAATTGATTAAGTAATTAACATTTTATGACTGAAGTTTTGTAATACTGGATAGCTCAAATACTGACATGCTAACTGAAAATACAATATTAATATGTTGATAATGAAACATTTAATTCTGAGGCATGTATAACTGAAATATCTGACATAGCATGTGTAATTCATGAACTAAAAGAACTATATAGCTAGGGTTCTGAGTTTATGCATGAATCTGGGCAAAACGATACTAAAACATGATAATCGGATTTGGATCATTCTAACAACTAAAACCCAATAATTTCTAACATTGAAGAAGCCCTAGGTCTAGATAATATTATGGGAATCAATATTCTGACTGAAATCTGGGGACCTAATGGGCGAAAGGAACCCAGTAGTGAAATCCCACATGCCTGGTGATGAATTAAATGGAGAAATCTCCCGATTTTGTGGCTGGAACTGAAGGAACCTTGTTGCATTCTTAGTAAGGGTTTGGTCGCCTCTTTCTCCTCTTTATATTCTAAGTTTCTAAGTTTTGAAGAATGATCTGACTTAGACAAGTTCTAGTTTGTTTACGAGGCAAAAATTAACCAAAACTACGTAGTTTAGGGGTTAAACGATGTACTTTAGGGGTCCAACGCATAAGGAAAAGACCAAAAGTTCCCTGACTTAATTATTGTCGGGAGCCACTAATGGATGAAACTGACGGACCGTGGGTGGACTGACGGTCCATACTGATCAACCGTCGTTCACGACTGGAGATTGGGATTTGGAGGTATGATCCACAGACGCGGACAACGGCCCGTGGTCTAACTTATGGTCTGTGGTCTAACCTACGGGCCGTGGGTCCTGCTGTGGGTCGACCCTTGGACAAAATCTTGGGGTTGAGTTGGGAAAGTTGAAGATGCGAACCACGGACCACCAGCATGGGCCGTGGGTTACCCTACGGTCCATGGGTGGCAACCGTGGGTTGGACCTGTAATTTCTAGAAATCTGCATTAAGGTCTATTTTCAGATATAGGGTGTTATAGTAAATGTTGCTAGTGTTAGTGGATCAAACCCAGAGGAGTCACACTTTGAAGCGCTATATAATGAGGCAGTGAACTTTCTTGCAAATTAAGGAGGAGGTTTCCTTCCGGGCTAACTAAGGCCGGGTGGGAATCCGGGTTGGAATAGAGATGATGGATGCAGAGACCGTGACAGAGAATTGCGCAATCCTGGTACTAATTGGAAGGAACAGGATGGTGACAAGGAAATATACATTCCACCCCATGAACATCAAAGGCCTAAAGAGCAAAGGGCTGACACAGAGAACTTTCGCACGAAAGACATGGTTGCACCTAATATCTATAAGGTAGAAGGGTGTAATACCTCATAGCCTTAAGAGGGATGTTTAGCCTGTTTTAGAGAATTTAGCATGTTAGAGCATCAAGGTGTCACCCACAAGGGCCATCCACGCTCCGTGGGAACCCTCATGGATGAGCACCCTAGTAAACTGCCCAAGAAAACTGCCTAAGGCAGTAACCACGGTTGGACCTACGCCCCGTGGGTAGGTCCATGCCACTTGGAAAGGGAGTCGTGGTTCAAGCCTGGAGTTTCCAACTCCTAGAACCCTACCCATGCTTTACTAGCATAGACTGTGGGTCCACCCACGGCCTATCAACGTGGTCTTGTTGATCGAGGCAGTTTGGGCAGTTGGTGGTTAAGTATAGAGGGCACTTTGGGTTTTTCCAATTTTAAGTGGGATTAAGTAATGTCGCTTTACCCTAATCTAGAAAACCTATATAAAGACTTGAGACCCCTAAATTCATTGATCCTAGTCATTCAACTTACCAAAAAGAACCCAATTCCCACTCAAATATTCTCTCTAGAAAGTGAAAAAGAAGAAGAAGAACAAAAGGGATCAAGCTAGGTCAAGCTCTTCAAATCTTCAAGCTTAGGAGGTCATTGTAATCAAGGTATGTTAGCTTATTTATCCATGAATTCTTCCATCCATGGATTCCCCTAGAATTCCCTCAATTGTAAATATGAAATCCCCAATTCAAGTTAGAGTTCCTTCCAATACTGTGGGTTATGTTGATTATGATCCAATAGAGTGGATTGTGATTGTTTATGATTTTTTATGGTCGAATTGCATATTTTTATTATGATTATACATGTATTCTTGATTAACCTAAGATTCTAAGGTGAATTTGATATTGTTGAGTGTATGCCATGAAAAGAAAAATAAAGGGCTTAGATGTGATCTTCTAAGTTGATGAATTACATTACAGATTGATTGAGATTAGGACACCTGACATGAATTGTTTAAAGGTAATGCTTGTAGACATGAATTGATTAGATTAAGGTTTATATGATGAATTATGATTAGTAATGCTGGATTTTATGCCTATATGAAGATAAATGACTAGAATTGCTAAAGAATGAAGCATGTGAGTAGAGTGCCTTGACTTAGGCCTATGAGATGCTTATGAGAGGTATTGACTTGAGAGAAAGACTTGTAGTTATGAAGGTTAACTTCTAGGGCTTTGAGAGTAAAATCTAATATAATGAACTAGGAATGCTAAGGCTTTGAGAGTGAAGCTAATATGTATGTTGAATTGTATATGGCATTATTGTGGAAGGACTTTACCCACATGACCTATATTATGGGTATATGAGATTATGCATGTTCTTATAGAATCAATGTAAATTATTTATGAACAATTTAATAGTAGAGTGTAAATGATTATGATATTGACGTTGTGTTTCTTGAAAGGCTATTCTCATGAACACATAATGAACATGATGTGAAAGGCTTCCTCACATAATGAAGATTCTAGGTCGAAAGGTTTGCTCACCTAAAATGAATCTAATAGTAAAAGTAATCATGGATGGTGACGAATGCTCACGCATGATCTAATAAGCCTTCATGATGAACTAAGGAACACTTCAAGAAGTACCCCGTTAGTGTTCAAAGGCTTCATGTATGAACTATGTTAGCTTGAAGTAGTGACAAGACTCCCCTTCACGAATAGCTTGACTTAGTAAGACAAGACCATGCTTGGTAACTTGAGTTATGAGTTCTCATTGTAGCCTTGGGTTGAGCAATAGTACCCTTCCAATGGTTATCTTGAACTAAGCACAATAGAGTGCTTTGCATGGTAGCATGACTTGGTAAGGCCACATCCTATCATTAATAGCTTGGATTTAGAAATCGTACCCTTCCTTGTGTAGCCTGAACTTGCATGATAGTGTGCTTTCCATGGTAGCTTGATCTAGCATGATGTAGTGCTTTTCCTTGGTAGCTTTGAATTGATAAATTGTAATCATTCATGTGCGATGACTTGCCTTGTACTAAGTAGAGAAGTAATGAATAGTGGCAATAAGTAAAGAGGGACAAGTCCCTAACCATGAAGTATAATTATGATGGCCTAAAGTGGTACTTAGCATGGGTGGGATTATGGGGTCTTATCCATTCATTGCACTAGTATGACTTGAAGCTACTTATGAAGTGTTTATCTTATATGTTTATGCTTAGCTTGGATTGTTGCTATAGTTTCCTTCCTTGATATGTTTGACTAAAGGTGAATGTTCCCTTGTCTATGAGAAATAAGCTAAGGATGAGATCAAAGGATGATAACTATGTATGATGGCCAAAATGTGGCACTTTGCATGGGTGGGATTATGGGGTCTTATCCATGTATGGCACAAGTATGCTTTGAGGTAACATATGAAGTAGTTTTCTTATGTCATGAAGATCTAAGTATTGACTATGTGTACGTATTATGCCTTATGATGACTAATGCTTAAATGATGTCTATGTTGGTCATTATCCCTATGATTATGATCTATGTCTTATGTTGACTAACCTTTATGTTATGCTCTTATGATGTTATGATGGCTATCATATTTAGTACATTTTGTTCTAACGCATACTCTTGCTTACATTCATATCAAATGTAGGGTCCAGTGATATTGAGTTCCATTCCCGTGGCTAGGTTCTTAGTAGGAGCAAGGATTGCAGCTTTGGTGAGTCCTCATAGTACGAGGAGATAGCCACAATGTTCTTTTGTCTTTCTTTTATGTTTAGACTTTTGTATGGGCTCTGTCCTAAAGATTTATTCAAGTTGTTTTAGATGGTTTTAGACATGGTGTTAAAGACTTCCTCTTGCTTTTATAAAAGACTTCGATTGTAAGGAAAATGTTTTAAATTTCCGTTCATTTTTATTATCTTATGTTATGATATTCTAAGGGGCTTGTATGAAACCCTATTTGGGGTTGAGTACGCCATGTTACATCTACGGGGTACCCCTGGGTCGTGACAAAGGGTCAGACAAAGTTTTGAAATAACTGTAAGAGGACATCTCCACACTCAATCAGACAGTCACCTCTCACTCAGTGTCCATCAAACAATTGAAAACGCAAATGGGTCAAATTTCATCTTATTTGAACCCAAGGCCAAAATGGGGTCTACTAAGTGATACCTTGGCTAACCCAAAAAATGAACTTTGAAAGTGTATCCATGTCGTGCCACAATGTTAAATAAGGCGTTTCTTGGGAGGCAACCCAAGGTTTAATGTTTTTATTAATGTTGTCAGAATAACGGGTGTTGAAAATTTGAAATTTTGGGAAAATGGCAACTAGGCGAGCTAAAATCCCAGAGGGCGACTCACCGAACAGGTCGGTGAGCCCGACTTGGATTGCTGTTGGAACCACCTAGCTAGCTAGAGGTTCTGTAAAAATTGGTGGGGAGAAATACCACTCCGCGCCGTAAGTCGTGGGTGTCGACTAGTGCATAGAGTTTTAAAAGGCCAAACCGTTTCAAATTTGAAAATCTCTTCATTTTCATACTTTCAACTTCCGCACTCTTACAACTGCTTATGTTGTTGTTTTGGTATTATTGTTTTTACTTTTATTTGGGATCTTTTGTTCAGGGTAGATTTTAGGAATACATTGCTTCCTAGATTTCCAATTTTTTGGCATTAAAAGTTGGTTTTTCGAACCCCGCTCAACAATTGGTTGAAATCAAATGTATGTTCATTTTGTGGTTGTTATCTATGCTTCGTGTTATTTTGTTTATCCAGTGGTAGAATTTTTGCCCGTATATAATTGAAATCATGATTAATTGGCCTTAGATAGTAATTTCCCGTGTCGTTGATTGTTAGAATTGTTGGGTTGTGTTGATAATGTGGTGGGTGTAGTCTGAGTAACCCCGAATTGTGCTAATTGTCAATTTCTTCCTACTGATAAGGCATTTGACGTCATTCTTAAGGGCAAAAGACATCAATTTGCCAATTTTGACCAAATCGGGGGAAGTCTGAGTACTCCATGGGCATGGGTCCTATGGATCTTGGTTAAATTGTATAATGTGAGTGTATAATTTTGTTTTCTTAGGCTGCGGGCTTGATTTTGAAGTACGGGGCACAAATCATGCACGTTTGGTTATTCGGCGAGCTGGGTCTAGCTCGCCGAGTGGTTCGGCGGTTCGCCTAATGTCCCCTAGATCCCTTTTAATTCTCTAAATTGTGAGTTTGCATTCTTGAACTTTCAGCAATGTTCCTGTGCTCGCCGAGTTCACTCGGTGACTCACTGAAAGTACTTTCTAATCGCCTATCTGCGCCCCAAATTCCTGATAATGTTTGGTAACTTTGGGCGAGCTACTTCTAGTTCGCCGTATGGTGTTGGCGATCCGCCGAATGGCCCTGGATATTGCTCACCATCTTTTATCATTTAGTATTTTTATTCTGGAACTTTCGGCGAGGCCGACCTGGCTCACCAAAGTGGTTCGGCGAGTCTTCCTGCAACATGTATGCTGAATTTTTTTCAGAACTACATCTGACATTTTCCACATTGTTTTGCAGGTATGGCTGATTTAACATTTCAAGGACACTTCATCCAATTCTAAGTGTCAATGATCGTTAGTCAATATAAAACCCAACTAAATGAGTTGGGGTCGAATCCCACAAGGAGCGGTATGTGTTCCAAATTCAAATGGGAAGTATAAACGTGTTCCAAATCAGTCATAGGAATAAAGATTATTGAATAAAAACATCATTCAAATCAGGGGGTGACACGAATGTCAAATGGGGGTTTTTGGTTTTGATTATCAACTACAAACAGTGGCAAACAATACGAAATAACAATAATGAGATGATTTTTTCGGATATGATCGATTGTAGGCTAATATAGACAATTGGGTAATTGCAACTATTAGTTAATAGCTAGATATTAGTGAGTAAGCTAGGCTATAGAGGAGATAAACTTTCTCTCGAACAATGTACCCCAAATCAAGTTGATTTCTCTCAAACATCAACAAGCATACAAAATAAGAACAGCCCACACCTTAGTCCATTCACTCTCTCGGGCTGAATGTGTGGGATTGGGTTTAGGATTCACTCTCTCGAGCTAAATGTGTGGGATTGGGTTTAGGATTCACTCTCTCCAGCTGAACCTAGGTCAACCCAATACCCACTAACCATCAATAAAAAAAATTAGTTCTAAAACATTTCTATCTAGCAAGCCAAGAACACAAAGTTAGAACTGCATTTACAACTACAATTCTTGAATTAAACAACAATTAATGATTAAACTGACTTCTAAATAGCACTTAAACTAACAATTACCAATAGCCATAAACTAAATCAGCCCATAATCTCATAATCACACCCCAAAAATTGAGGTTTTAGCTAGCCATCATAAAAAGGTAAAAACCATTACCAAACTGATTATCCATCAACTGGGTAAGAGTTAATTCGTCCCTATAATGCTCCAATTTGAAGAATCTCAAAGTCCCACTTCTAATTTCTCGAAAGTGAAAAACTTCAATTCTTCAAAGCTTAGGAAAAGACTAGAGAAAACTTGTCTCACAGTTCAAAACTCAAAAATAGATTAAAAATATATGAGCGAAGATACTAAACTAAATGTTCAAAAATGTATTTATATTCACCAAAAATGTGTTGCGAAGAGTCACTCGGTGAAGTAAGTCAGGCTCACCGAACCACACGGCGAGCCACCCTTTGGTCACTTTCATCGCCCTTTTGTCTTGGCATTCAACATCCTCAAGGTCCTGTAACTTTAGGCGATCTAATACTGCATAGCGTAACTACTCGGTGATTCGCTGACTTGTTTTCTTCCCTCAGTTCTTGGCACACTGGAACTTTAGGCGGTCTGATGATCCACGTGGTGATCGTCAGGCTCGCCATTCTTCATCTCTTCAGCTTATTTGTTCCTTTTTGCCTGTTAGTGTCCTTGCTTTTCTCCTTAATTCATATAACTGGAAATCAAGGGTTTTACATCAGTTATTGGCACAAAATAAGCATTTGAGGACACTACTTCTACATAAACAAAGCCCCAAATGAGTCCAAATCTCGGACCCATCTGTCACGACCCAAGCCTAGTGCCTAGACGTGACATGGCGAATGAGGAACCCGAAAGAACCCCAAACAAGCCTCTCAAACTTATCATCACACTTCATCGGTCGCGGAAGTACATTCAACATTAATTAACGGGAATAGGGACTAAGGGCAAACCAGTTCAAAATGACATCATAGAACAAGAGTCAAGCTCATTTACAAAATACTTGTCCAACGCACACCTCTACATACATAGATAGGACGGGGCCATGACATACTACCGGCTCCCCTCATAGTCAAAATACAATTGCAA
>JAJOOR010007698.1:0-79561 GCA_036250505.1 Solanum acaule | reverse complement strand
GTTGATCAAAATTAAGTTTATATTAATTCCTAATTAAGTTTTCAAGTTATTATAAATTAGTTAAGTTTAGTATAGTTCTAATAAATTTATATTAAGTTCAAATTAATTAAGGTCAATAAGATTTTCAAGTACTACAAAATTCTAATTAAGTTCAACCAAAATCCAAGTTCTAATAAGAATAAAAATTAAGTTCTAATAATAAATTAAAGTCAACAACATTTCAAGTTCATATTCCTAATTAAGATCAATTTATAGTAAATTCAAGTTATAATTAATTATAAGTTCTAATTAAGTTGTAATTCAAATCCCTAAAATTCCAAATTCAAACTAGCTAGTTAGTGTCCCAA
The DNA here is from genome assembly GCA_036250505.1 of Solanum acaule. Classification (NCBI taxonomy): domain Eukaryota; kingdom Viridiplantae; phylum Streptophyta; class Magnoliopsida; order Solanales; family Solanaceae; genus Solanum; species Solanum acaule. The sequence continues at coordinate 79,214 of JAJOOR010007698.1, read as the reverse complement.
ATTCAAACTATTAGTCCTAAAATAGACTATTAAATAGTGCAGGGGTAAAAGGTCTTCCATAAAGTTTGGTATCATAACAACAATTTCGGTCAAAGTTAGAGTATTTTTCAGATCATTTTCCCTCGTTTTTATATATATTTAATTTGATTAACTTCAATTCACTTCTTCTGAACTTGATTTGTAGGCTGAAATGAAAAAAGTTCAAAATCAGCAATGTGAAGAAGACCAAGAATCTGTTGATACTTTTGACACTGTTATGGGACCTGAACATCCAAGATTTCTGAGATTATATGGGAGAGTAGTTCCTAAAACTACTCTGAAACAAAACGAAAGTGTTGAGTCCTCTGTAACTGCTACCAATGAAGTGCAAAAAAGTTGGATGAACTGAAGATAGGATGGTGGAAAAGTTAGAACTTCAAAAAAGAAGCATATGCCATGAAGGTACAGTTGACATACTTGGATGCCTTAATTGTATGCACCACGGGCTTCAATTGGATGCTGACATTTCGGCAACAACTCGTGGTCAATTGATAACACTCAAATTATCCTCAAAAATCATTAAGAGAATAACGGTCGTTGTCAATAAAAGTACCCAACTAAGAGTCGGGGTCAAATCCTACATAGAGTGATATAGTGCAAGAAATTCTATCAAGAAATTGAGATTTTAAATAAATTCATTTGTAGAAATTAAGAAAAAAAGGGTGGATGATTACACCAAGTTTACTAAAAAGAGTTTTAGTATGAAGAGTCACAATTAAACTAAAACTTTGGAGATTCAAACAATTAGAAAGAAATTTAAGGGTGCGGCGATTGGTATTGAAGTCACATAGGGGTAGTTGTGTTGCTCAATAGTTCTAGACAATCATGGGTTATCATCAATGTCACTAATCTTCCTTCGATCTCATAGTATCAATTCATAGAATCTCCTTTCGATCTCATCTATGTGAATTACAAATCAATCCATTACCTTATGAAATCTCTTTTTCAAGCAGATTAAAGGCAAATAGATTCGACCCATAATTTCTCTTTCAAGGAAATCATCAAGAACACATCATATTTACATAAATATATTTAAGAATGCACAATGTTTTTATGTCTTAAGCATCCAAAGGGTTCATAAGACCCTGGAAATTAGTTGTGTGGGTTTATGCAAGTATACATTCGTTTGCTAGCTACTTCTTCCTATTTTTGTTTGGCACTAACGCTATCTAAGGAGTCAAACAGATTCTTTTGATACATTTTTAGAGCATATCTTTTACAATAAACTAGTAGCTATGCTTCTTCCAAAAACGTAAATTTTATTTAAGAAAGAAAATCATGGAACACTATCTAATTCCTTAAAAAAAATTAGATTTAGTGACCCTTGTTCTCCTGAATGTCATTCTTTTCGGGATGGAGTAAGCGAAAATTGTGTTCATTCCTGACTGAGAGAAGGCCCAAAATAGTCCCTCATCTTTGGTTTAAGGCTCAAAATTATCCTTGAGTTTTCACATGGAGCACTAATAGTCCCTTATGTTTGCAATATTGGTGCACTTTTGGTCCTCCCCTAAATTTTTGCCTATTTTTTAACATTAATTTTTTTCATAATTTTATGTAAGGAATGACCCATCGTCTTTTTATATATTTAGTAAAAATAATAACTCTATGTGAGATACTGTGAGAAGAAGAACACCTTGTTCTGTTCAATATAAATATTATTGCAGCTAAGCTAAGAACATTTTAACATATGACATTGCAAGAAAAGAAAAATTTGTACTACTGTATGTGAAATCGTCGTGATGAACCTCTCGACTTTACCTGCAATACGATTTCTACTAAACAAATAAGGTGTTTTTCTTTTCACAATCTCTCACATAGAGTTATTATTTCTACTAAATATATAAAATGACAATTAAACATTCCTTACATAAATTATGAATAAAATCAATGTTAAAAAATAGACAAAATTTTGAAGGAGGACCAAAAGTTCACCAATATTGCAAACATGAGAGACTATTAATGTTCCATGTGAAAACTCAAGGATGACTTTGGGTCTTAACTCAAAGATGAGGGACTATTTTGAGCCTTTTCTCTTCCTGACTTGCATAAGTTAGAGAAAGTATTTGCATCAAAACTTTTAAATGGTGAGTGTCTCCCGTGTCAATCGTCCAACTAACTCAAAAATTACGTCAAGGAACTATCAAAACTCCATCTTCGAGCTCATTTTCTCTAAGTTTTTGCGTTGGTCAAATTTTCAAATTTCCAAACTGAAAACTTTTATCAAAAACTATTCAACTGCCTCGAGATCATTCCACTCATCCCCATAGGATATTACAAAATGGACATGAAAGTCTACTACTCCATCTTTAAAAAAAAATCATTTCCAACAAATATGTATTGTCCAATTTATCATTGTTAAAGATTTTTTTTCAACCAAACCATTTTTATCATATGCTCTTTTAAAATATTCTTCTTTTGTTTCTAATTTATCTTTATTTAAACGATCTTTCGCTTTCTTTCTCTTGAAAACCTCATATTTTTTTAATTATAGTCACATAATTGTACTCCATCAAAAACTTGTATGTTAGAACTTAAAATGCGTGAAACCACTTGAACAATCAAATTAAAAAATAAAAAGACATTGTTCTATATATAATTATGATAAGCAATCTCGATTAATTTGGTTAAGAAATAAAAGATGGGGACATCTAAGGCAGTTATTCTCATTGCAATGACATTATTGTTAGCTTCTATCATTTGTGAGGGAAAGAAAATTGATTATGGTGCTCTGGATCGCAATCGCATCCCATGCGACCGTAGGACTAAGAACATGAAAAATTGTCATTTAGGGCGCCCAGCAAATCCCTACGTCCGTGCATGTGAGAAAATCAATCGCTGCCGAAATGGAAACGATCTATCATAAACGAATTGTGGAACATTAAGTTTTTTCCTTTATTATTTAATTTATTTTTAAAATTTTTTATTTCTTAACCAAATCTTAGGGATATCTCAAGTAAACATTTTTCCTAATTGGAAATTGTATTCTATGACGTGTACTTGCAATTTTGAATAGAAGAAAATAATATCTTTTTTCCAGATATCTTATGCTAATTTATATTTCTTATGTGTAAGAATTGAAATATTTCATAAAATACAACACAAAACAATACACGACTAACCAACTGGCCCATTTCATATTTAGTCGCATATAAAAAATATATTGCTAGTCACTGCGTGCGTACATGCATTGCAAGTATTCATGTTAATTATATGAAAAATTATGCGGATAAGCAAACATATATGTAACGACCTATTCCCGTCGTCAGGACCGTCTTAACCACTATGCCACTAAAGTCATCGCTTGGGGCCCCCAATTTTTTTAAAAAAATACTATACATATTACTTAAAATTATATGTATTTTTAAATTGTAAAAAACATGTAAGAAGTATCAAAAAAAATAACCATTAGTTTTCCCCACTTTTCTAAGGGAATGAAGCGTTTTTTGAAAATAATTTCCTTAAGTGGGAAATTGTGTTTCCATATTTATCTCCTAAAAATTTGACCTTATATTATTATTTACCTTATACTTATCTTTTTTTATTCTCTATTTTATTATTTTTATCCTCAATATTGAACTCTATCCTAAAAAATATGATTTATTGTTGCTTACAAGTTAAAAAAGAACAAAATTTGCTTTTGAGTGTCTTCTTCAAAATCTTAAGAAGTGCAACAAGCAATCATTATATTGAAGGAACGCAACGCTATTTCAATATAGTTATATCAATTTATCAATTCGTGAGCCAGGTTTTATTATTCTAACTTTATTTTATAATTTTTCTTGAACTTTTGTTATTGTTGATATTCTTTGTTAGTAAGTATATATATTCCCGTTTTAGTTATTATTAAGAGAATTAATACAAGTAGAAGATAATGATTTAATGGAAATACTCAATCAAATAAAAAGACTTGATTCTTTTCCTAATGCATATATTGCTTATAGAATAATGTTAACAATTCCTGTAACTATTGCCTCGGCTGAAAGAAGGTTTTCGAAACTAAAATTGATAATCTTATCTAAGATCAAAATTGTGAAATTGAATGCATTAGCTATATTATCAATTGAAAATGAATTACTAAAACAAATTGATTAGAAAACAGTAATTAATGACTTCACATCTAAAAAGGCTAGCGAAAATAAATTTCAAATCAATATATACATGATTATATTTTTTTGAAAAAAAGAATTAAAAAAAATATTAGGGCCCCTTTATAAGGTTTGGCTTTAGGCCTCCAATCTTGTTGAGTCGTTGAGTCGGCCTTGTCCGTCGTTATGTATAAGCCAATGGGGAAGGAATTTGAGCCAGAAAACTTATGAGTAGTAAATTGGAAATTTCCAGCCTAGGCCAGAGTTGGACAAAATCTGAGTCAAGTGAGGTCTAGGGTAATTCAGTAATGGATGAGGGATTCAATAATGAATTTAATAATTTGAGTGGATAGCCAAGACGATTAGGAGCATTTATGGCTTTACGAAATTGAATTCGGGCGGGTAGAACTCCCGTAATTGATCTTAGCGTGAAATGGTAGTTTTAGAACATCAAGATTTGAGGGTGTGTTGTGAAATGGGGACTTGGAACACAAATTCTGAATCTCTGTCTCCGTGCAACCAGCCACGGCAGGATTATTCCCGCCATGGCGGGCCTACTATGGCAAGATTGGCCCGCTATGGCGGGCCAGTCGCGAGTGAAAATGGGAAAAGTCCCAAAAACATTATTTTTATGCAAACTTCGTTCTTGGAGAGCAAAAGGGTGACTTGGGGTTATTTCTTCTGGTTTTTCACTAATTCTCGCACTAAAGGTAAATCAATTATTCCCCTAATTAGTAAATTGATTCTTAGTCCTTCCTATTTATCCTTAGGGGAGGGTTTATGCTTTAATTTAATGGTGGAAAAAGCCCTAGTTGGGTATTAGGATCATGGAATTGGCCAAGGGTTAGTATTTTTTATATAATCCGGGTAAACTAGGCATCTATTATTGATCATTTGTATTAATTACTTGTTTTAGACCAAGAACAAGCTGAGAGATTCTGAAAAGGGAAAGCTCAAGTTCCTTAAGAGTGTTCAGGCTTGGTTTCGAGGTAGGTGATGGTTTGATTTCCCGTATTTGTTATATGTCTGCTAATTGCTCCATTGTATTCGTGCGTGTATGTGAATGGGTAAAGATGAAATGAATCTCATGAAACGACTACCTATGATTATGTAGCATGCAATGAACATGTTATCTGATTGTACAATATAAGTGTGTAAATCATTCATCGTGGTGCTGATTGTGTTTGTGATTGTGGTTAATTAGATCGGGTGTCACGTTTCGATACATAATTGGATCGGGTATCACGTTCCGACACATTATTGGGTCAGGTGTCACGTTCCGACACACTAACAGTTTAAGCATGGGTTCCATGAGAGGGCCATCATTGACTGTTGCATTTGAGATTGATATTGTGAAACTAATTTATTGGGCATGAATTTGTAAATTGTTAATGTTGTAGTTACTTTTGTATGTCTCACTTACTGGAATAGTTGTGTGATCCTACCAGTACACCATTGTTTGTGTACTGATACTGCACTTGCTCTTTCTTTGTTGAGTACAGGGCATCTTCAGGCGGCTATTGATAGACCTCAACTAGGTGATCACTGACTTGTCAAGTTCAAGGATGAGCCAGTTCCTTCAGGCTACCATTAATTCATCTAGGATCTCAGTCGATTTCCTTCGGACTTAGACCTTCTAGACTCTTACTTTATGTTTAGTTGTTTTGGGGTTGCATCCCCTTATCTTAGACCGTTTAGTTAGAAGTTTTGGTACAATAACTTTCAGGTTCTAGGGGGTTGAAATTCCGCTTGTTTATGTTTGTTTTTGATAACTTACTGAGTTTATGGGAACTCAACTTTTAAATTGATTATTTAAACATGTTTCCACATATTTAAATGTCGGTCTTTTGGTTAGTACTATTTAGTTGGGTTGTAGTAATGGTTCTCCCACTGGAGAGTTAGTGTGGGTATCAATCATGGCGGTTTGGGTCGTGACAAAGTTGGTATTAGAGTCCTATGTTCATTGATCTGGTTGTACCAAAATGAGTGTAGTAGAGTCTTGCGGAACGGTATGGAGACGTTTGTATTTTTCTTTGATAAGCTACATGACTTTAGGAAAATCTCTCTATCTTCTTCTCCCTTTGTCTAATAACTCGATTCCAATTGGTATCCGGAGATACAAATTGGTATCTAATCTCTTTCACTCTTCGATGCACACATGGTTAACACGCGAAACAATGGCGCTAGTGCAGTAGCTCCAATCAATGAAATAGCAAGGGAGCCTGCAGTGAGAGGACGTGGCCAAGGCAGGGGTAGAGGAAGAGGAATGGGCAGATCCTAAGGAAGGATAGCACCCGCCAGTGATGAAGCCCAAGCTGACAATGTACCCAGGGATGAGGCCCATCCCACACCCTAGGAAGAGGTAGAAGAGAATTTGGAGATTAAGGTGGACGATGATGTTGAACTAGAAGAGGATACACAGGCTGGGACTACAGGACTTCCCTCTATGGATTCAACTATAGCTCAACAGATTTTGACTTTTATGAGTTGGTTAGTCAGCTCTGGAACCATTCCCACGGTGCAAGCTTCTCAACCTGCTGCTACAGTCCATAAGATGGGTAGAGTGTTGGGTGATGATACCTTTTTCTATCCACGTTTGCGCCTTGTGATGAGTGGCACTGAGCACGAGGTGATGAACATGTTTTTGAAGTTAAAGTCGATAGTGTTCCATGGTTCTGAATGTAAAGATGCCTATGAGTTCATCCTAGATTTCTATGAGAGACATCACAAGTTAGGCATTGTGCACCAACATGGAGTTGAGCTCGTGACCTTTCAACTTCAAAGTAAGGCTAAGCAGTGGTTGAGAGCCTTTGTGGAATGCCGATCACCAGTCTTGCCTCCACCCACATGGGTTCAGTTTAATGCCTTGTTTCTAGAGAAGTATGTGCCCCGGACTTTGAGGGACCGCAAGAAGGATGAGTGCATGGCTTTGGAGTAGGGTGGTATGATTGTAGTTTCTTATGAGGCTAAGTTTCATGCCTTGTCCCGATATGCTACGCAGTTGGTGACTATAGAGGAAGAGTGGATCCATTTATTTATGAAGGGATTGATTCCCGAGTTGCAGGTATTGTTTGTTCACATAACCTCTGCACCTCTGCAGGTAAAAGCTTTAATGAAGTGACAGACTTTGTGAAGAAGGTAGAAGCAGTTCAACGGGACAGGCAGGCCAAGGCTTTGTCTAAGAGCCCAAGAATACATGTAACTTTAATGGCTCCTCCTCCAGAGGTTAAGGTAGGCTGGCAATTGCAGCCCGTCCAATTCAGTCAGCTATGCCCGCTTCTACGGGTGGTTACTCGGGGGGACTCCGCAGCAGAATCCTACACAGGAAGGTCGGGGAACCTTTTTTGCGCTAAGCAACATGCCGTCTCTTGAACACTGTTGTTACAATTGTGAAGAACCAGGACACAAGAGGAGAGATTTTCCCCACCTGCGCATTAGTGAACTCGTGCAGCAGCAACCTAGAGCAAATGTACTGGCAGGTGGAGGTAATAATGGCAGAGGACATCCATAAGGTGGGCGAGAAGGAAATTAGAGAGGTCATGGAGGCTAGGAAAATTGTAATACAGGTAGCAGAGGAGTGCAACCAGGTAAAGAGGTTGCCCATCAGGATGACAGGGCTCAATTTATGCCTTTTCGGGCAAGACCGAGGCTGAGGCATCTGATGCAGTGATCACAAGTACTATGTTTGTTTGTGACCGGATGGCTACTCTTTTGTTTGATTTGGGTTATACTTACTCTTATGTGTCAGTACAGTTTGACTTGGGATTTGATGCGAATTATGATGTGCTTGATGCCCACATCCATGTTTCTACCCCGGTTGGAGAATCGGTCGTAGTCACATATGTATATCGTACTTATTATGTCATGTTTGTAGGTTCTCAGACTCGAATTGATTTGGTTATTTTGGATATGGCTAACTTTGATGTAATATTAGGCATGACTAAGTTGTCCCCTTATTATTTTGTGCTTAATTGTAATGCTAAGACTAATACTCTAGAGATACAGGGTAGGGAAAATTTAGAGAGGGAAAGGGTGTACGAGCCTAAGCCATCTAAGATAATATCTTTCATCCTGGATAGGAAACTGGTGGGGCAGGGTTGTTTGACATATTTGGCTCATATATGAAATGTCGATGCAGAGTCTCCCTCAATTGAGTCTATTCATGTAGTGTCTGAGTTTAAGGAAGTGTTTCCTACTGATTTATCTGGTATGCCTCCAGATAAAGATATAGATTTTTGTATTGACTTGGAGTCGGGCACTCGCCCAATCTCTATCTCTCCTTATCGCATGGCTCCAACAAAGTTAAGATAGCTTAAGACCCAGATCCAAGAGCTCCTTGATAAGAGTTTCATCCTTCCTAGTGCTTCCTTGTGGGGTGCTTTTATCTTATTTGTTTAGAATAAGAATTGTAGCATGAGGATGTGCATAGACTAGCGACAGTTAAACAGGGTCACCATTAGAAATATGTATTTGTTGCCTTGTATAGACGATCTCTTTGACCAGTTGCAGGGTGCATCAATATTCTCAAAACATTGATTTAAGGTCTAGGTACCATCAATTAAATATTAGGCCCAAGGATGTACCGAAGACGGCGTTCAGGACTCGGTATGGGCACTATGAGTTCTTGGTGATGTCGTTTGGGTTGACCACTATACCTGCAGCCTTCATGAGTTTGATGAATAGCGTGTTCAAACCATTCATGGATTCCATTGTAAATGTATTTATTGATTATATTTTGGTATATTCAAAGAGTAAGGAAGAGCATGCAAACCATTTTTGTCTTGTTCTGGGTGTCCTTGCGAAACATAAATTTTATGCAAAATTTTCTAAGTGTGAATTTTGGTTGTCTTTGGTTACCTTTTTAGGGCATATGATTTCAAAATAAAAGGTAATGGTAGATCCCCAAAAGATTGAATCAGTCAAGAATTGGGTCTGATCTAGTTATGTGACTGAGGTTGGGAGTTTTGTGGGGTTTGTCAGCTACTATTTGCGGTTTGTGAAAAATTATGCTTCTATTGCCATGTACTTGACAAGGCAGACTCAAAAAGAGGTGCCTTTTGAGTGGACTGACAAATGTGAAGAGAGATTCCAAAAACTCAAGACTCTTCTGACCACAACACTTATTCTGACATTGCCAGTAGAAGGTAAGGATTTCATTGTTTATTGTGATGCTTCACATTGGGGCTTGGGTGTTGTGTTGATGCAAGATAAGAATGTCATAGCTTATGTTTCACGACAGTTTAAGATTCGGGAGACTAACTACCCGACGCATGATTTGGAGTTGGTAGTGGTAGTGTTTTCGCTTAAGATTTGGTGACATTATCTCTATGGAGTCAATTGTGAAGTGTTCACTGATCGTCGCAGTCTAAAGCATGTGTTCACTTAGAAAGACTTGAACCTGAGACAACGAAGTTGGATGGAGTTACTTAAAGATTATGGCATCACCACTCAATACTATTCGGGTAAGGCTAATGTGGTGGCAAATGCATTAAGCCGGAAGACAATGAGTGTGGACAGTTTAGCTTGCTTGGGTGTGTCCAGGCAACCCTTGGCTAGGGAGATCCAGACCTTGGAGTCCAGGTTCATGCAGTTGGACATCTCATAGAAAGGTGGGGTGTTAGCCGGCATTGAGGTTAGACCCACTTTCATTGAGAAGATCAAAGCCAAGCAATTTGAGAATGAGAGTTTGAATGAGCTTAGAAAGAAGGCAGTGGCTGGAAAGGCTCAAGATGCTTCTCTTGATGCAAGTGATGTGTTCAGTTTTAGGGGGAGGATTTATGTTCCACTAGGGGATGACTTGATTCAAAAGGTGTTGACAGAATCTCATGGCTCGCGGTACTCTATTCATCCAGGTGTGACCAAGATGTACTGAGACTTGAAGTGACTTTATTGGTGGCCAGGCATGAAGAAAGACATAACTGAGTTTGTGGCTAAGTGCCAAAATTATCAGCACGTAAAGTATGTGAATCAAAGGCCTGTCAGTTTGCTTCAGAGAATGTCAATCCCTTAATGAAAGTGGGAAAGGATAGATATGGACTTTCTGGTTGGTCTTCCCAAGACCATGGGAAAGTTTAACTCCATTTGGGTTGTGGTGGCCAGACTAACTAACTCAGCCCACTTAATTCCAGTTAGAGTAGACTATAATGCCCAGCAGTTGGTAAAGATTTATGTTAAGGAGATAGTAAGGTTGTACGGAGATGCCCCTTTTCTATCATCTCAGACTGTGGTACACAATCTAAATAAAAGTTTTAGGGGAAATTGCATGAAGAGTTGGGCACTCAACTCACTTTCAACAAAGCTTTTCATCCACAGATGGATGGACAGTCGGAGAGGACAATTCAAGTGTTAGAAGAGATGTTAAGGGCATGTATAATTGACTTTGGAGGGCATTGGGATAAATTCATATCTTTGTGTGAGTTCTCCTACAACAATAGTTATCACTCTAGCATTGACATGGCATTGTTCGAAGCACTTTATGGGATGGGATGTAGATCACCCATAGGATGGTTTGAGGTTGGAAATGTGAAACCTTTGGGGATAAAGTTGGTAAAGGATGCTCAGGATAAGGTGAGGAGTATTTAAGCTAAGATTCTAGCCGCTCAAAGTCGACAGAAATAGTATGCAGATCGTAAGGTAAGGGACATGACGTTTCAGGTTGGTGAACAAGTTCTTCTGAAAGTGTTACCCATAAAAGGGGTAATGAGATTCGTCGAAAAGGGAAAGCTCAATCCTCACTACATTGGCCTATTTAAGATCCTTGATTGTGTAGGGCCAATGACTTATAGGTTGGCTTTACCGCCTAGCCTATCTGGAGTCCATCAGTTTTCCATGTGTCCATGTTGAAGAAGTTTCATGAGGATGGAGATTATATCATCAAGTGAGACTCAATTAAATAAAGATCTTCAGTATGAAGAGAAGCTGGTTGCAATCTGATCATGATGTCCGGAAGTTGAGAACCAATGATATTAAGTCAGTGAAACTTCAATGGAAGCATCATCCGGTTGAGGACGCTACTTGGGTAACCGAGAAGGATATGCAAAACAAGTATCCTAGTTATTTGACGATTCAAGTACTACTTTATTATTGCCTTAGCCTAGTTTTCCTAGTTTGTCACTCGAGGACGAGTGATGGATAAATTTATATCTATTAAAATTACATGCTCCTGTTGTTATGGATAAGCCAATGGGGAAAGAATAATGGCCAGAAAACTTCTGAGTAGTAACTTGGAAATTTCCAGCCTAGGCCCGACTTGGATGAAATAAGAGTCAGGTGAGGTCTAGGGTAATCTGGTAATGTATGGGAGATTTGACTATGAATTTAATAATTTGAGTGGATAGCCAAGATGATAAGGAGCATGTACGTCTTTATGGAATTGAATTCGGGCGAGTAGAACTCTTGTAATTGATCTTAGTGTGAAAGGGTGGTTTTAAAACATCAAGGTTTGAGGGTGTGTTGTGATGGGGACTTGGAACAAAAATTTCAAGCCTCTGTCTCTGTGAAACCCGTCATGTTGGGGCCGCTATGGCGGGATTCGCCTGCTATGGTGGGCCAGTCACGAGTAAAAACAGGAAAAGTCCTAAAAACATTTTTTCCTACAAATTTCATTCCTGGAGAGTAAAAGGGAGACCTAGGGCTATTTCTTCTGGCTTTTCACTAATTCTCGCACTAAAGGTAAGCCAATTACTCCCCTAACTCATAAATTGATTCTTAGAACTTAGAATCCTTGGTATTTATCCTGGAGAGGGTTTTGGCTTTGATTTAATAGTGTAAAGCCCTAGTTGGGTATTAGGATCATGGGATTGGCCAAGGGTTAGTATTTGGATATAATCCGAGTAAACTAGGCCTCTATTATTGATCCTTTGCATTAATTACTTATTTTAGACTACAAACAAGCTAAGAGACTCCGAAAAGGGAATGTTCAAGTTCCTTAAGAGTGTTCAGGCTTTGTTTTGAGGCAGGTGATGGTTTGATTTTCCATTTGTGTTATATATACCTTCTAACCGCTCCATTGTATTCGTGCATGTATGTTAATAGGGAAAGATGAAATGAATCTAATGAAATGACTAACTGTGATCTTATAGCATGCAATGAACATGTTATCTGATTGTACAATACAAGTGTATGGTGCTTATTGTGTTTGTGATTATGGTTGATTGGATTGTGTGTCACGTTCTGACACATAATTGGATCGGGTGTCACGTTTTGACACATAATTGGATCGGGTGTCACATTTTGACACATATTAGACTAGGTGTCACGTTCCAACACATTTTTGGATCGGGTGTCACGTTTTGATACACTAACAGTTTGAGTGTGGGTTCCATGAGGGGACCATCATTGACTATTGCATTTGAGATTTATATTGTGAACCTAATATATTGGGCATGAACTTGTAAATTATTATTCTTTTTGTATATATGTGGGTTACTATGTTGTAGTTACTTTTGTATGTCTCACTTACTCGAATAGTTGTGTGATCCTACCAGTACACCATTGTTTGTGTATTGATATTGCACTTGCTCTTTCTTTGTTGAGTACAGGGCATCTTCAGGCGGCTATTGATAGACCTCAACTAAGTGATCACTGACTTGTCAAGTTTAAGGGTGAGTCAGTTCCTTCAGGCTATCATTAATCCATCTAGGATCAAAGTCCATTTCCTTCGTACTTAGACCTTTCAGACTCTTACTTTATGTTTAGTTGTTTTGGGGTTGCATCCCCTTATCTTAGACCGTTTAGTTAGAAGTTTTGGTGCAATAACTTTCAGGTTCTAGGGGGTTGAAATTCCTCTTGTTTATGTTTGTTTTTGATAACTTACCAAGTTTATGGGAACTCAGCTTTTAAATTGATTATTTAAACATGTTTCCACATATTTAAATGCCGGTCTTTTTGTTAGTATTGTTTAGTTGGGTTGTAGTAATGGTTCTCCCACCGGAGAGTTAGTGTGGGTGTCAATCACGTCGGTTTGGGTCGTGATAATATACCAGTTAATTAGCTAGCATAGCTATAGGTTGAATTAATTACGGCTCGTAGATTAATTTTAGTTGTAATTACGTCATCTCACTCCTCTCTCTCGCCTATCTCCTCTTTTATACATATATAAATTATGCATATACATATACAATTATATCACTGATATACAAATACAATTAGCCTCTCTCCACTCTCTACCCTCTCTCACTCGCCTCTGTCCTCCCTCTCCCGATGTCGCCCACCTCCGATCTGTTTCCTCCCTCTCTTGATCTTGCTCACCACAGATATAAATACATGTGTATACCAGTTACATATATACAATTATTTGACAGATATACATATATAGTTCGTCTCTCTCTACCCTCTACCCTCTCTCGCTCGCCTCTGTCCTCCCTCTCCCAATCTTGCTCGCTAGATATACAAATATATATGTATATTATTACATATATACAATTATTTGACAAATATATATATATATATATATATACAATTCGCCTCTTTCCACTCTCTTCCCTCGCTCACCTCTCTTCTTCCTCTCCCAATCTCACTCAAATCTCTCATCCCTCTAACATGTAGCTACAAATCGTAATTAACAAACTATAGCTATGGAGCATAGTTTAGTTATTTTTGAGTGGCTATAAGCAAAAATTCTCCATTATTATACATCACTCCAATAAATTTATAACAATATTGACACGTATATAATAATCCCTCTGTTTCAAAAAGAATCACTTACTTTCCTTTTTAGTCTATTTCAAAAAAAAGAAAGACTTAATTTCCTTTTTAGTCTATCTAAAAAATAATGACTTATTTCCTTTTTTGAAATATTTTTATTTCAGCTTTTCACGTGGCATGTTTAAGTCCATAAGATTAAAGGGAAATTTTGTACATTTAACATAACATAAATTTAGGATCACAAGATTCAAAAGTCTTCTTTATTTTCTTAAATTTCGTGTCAAGTCAAACTACGTCACTCTTTTAAACGGAGGGAGTACTAGTTAGGAGGAGCCCATGTTTTGCATATGCTTTGAATGGGTCCAATATCGATCCTAAGTTAATATTATAATCATAATTAGGTTTACATATATTTTTATCCTCATTCTTTTGCTTGTACAATTGTTCAAATTTTATCCTCGGAATTTTTGTATATACATGCATGCAATCAACTATTAAGATCTCCACATAAGAATATGAAATGACTCAATTGTCCTCGTAAGCAAGTTCACATCCCCTCATAATAGACATGTAATACTTTTTCAAAAGTGAAGCTTTTCTAGCGTTTGATCAAGATTTTAGATTAGATTTTTAAAAATTATCTTCAAAAACTTGTTTGATTTGCAAATATTTTTCCAGTTTTCTGATCCAATTTGAAAAAGAAATTTCACTTTCACTGATAAAACTTCAATTTTTTTAAAAATTAAAATACATGTCCAAACAAAACTTCAATTTTAAAAAAAAATACAAGTTGATTATTTTTATGAAGTTTCAACTCTAAAATATATGCTAAAATGGGAACTTCAAATGCTCTATCATTCTTCTGGGACAACTGTAATAACTAGTATAGATTCATAAAGATGTACAAAATGATTCACAAGACTAAAAATTTCATGAAGATGATACAGTCACAAATCTCAATCGCAAGAAACAAATCAAGTACCACTAGTACTTGGTTCAGTTCTTGCACACAAAAACGTGCAATAAGTATAGAGAAAGTTAGTAAAACATGTATACTCAACAAGATTGTATTACTAACCCTTTCTAAAATCAAAAACTGACATATTCCTAAAAGCCCCTTTGTTCACAGAATAATTACATCATAAAATAAATCACCTTAGCAAAAATATTACAATATGTATTCTTCAAAACACACTAGTTATACCACTAATAATATCACAATGTGTAACATTTTAGAAATTCGTAGACTAAACTAGAGCCTAACGTGAAGGTTTTAGAGTTTGACGTGAGGGTTAAAATCATAAAATGACTTCATGTACTTAGAATGAGGGGTTTAGGGGCTAAACGTCAAGGTACGACTCCCCAAGGACCAACCAAAAGGGTCCTTGAGGAGGACCCCAAAACAGCCCACCCACAATGGGGACTCACACCCTGTGAGTCCACCCATGCCCCGTGGGGGAGGGTTGTGGGTTAGGGCCTGCAACCTAATCCCCAGTACTCCACCTACAGAGCACCAGTACGCCCAGTAGACCCACCCACGGTCCGTGGGTCAGGGTCTCGTGGGTTGGGCAACATGTTCCTTAAAGTGTTTTAAGTTAGGGACTTGGGGGTTAATTCATTATTAGTTAGGGGTTAGGCGGTGTCGTTTTATTAGTAATTAGACCACCTATATAAACCTAATAGACCCCTAAACTAAATCAATTAATTCATTCTTCCTAGACCCCAAATCAAAACCAATTCCCTCAAGAAATTCTCTCTCTAGGAAGCAAAAAAGAAGAAGAAAAAGAGAAGCAATCTAGGTCAAATTCTTCCATTGTTGCAAGCTTTTTTGAGGGCTTTGAATCAAAGTATGATATCGTATTCATCTATGGATTCTTCCATCCATAGAGCCCCTAGATTTCCCCCAATTGTGAAGAAAAAAAACCCCAATTCTAGCTAGGGTTTCTTCCTACATTGTGGGTAGTGATTGAGTATGATTCCAATTGAGTGGATAGTACTTGTTTATGATTGTTTTAGTATTGATTCATGATATTATATGTTTTCCATGGTTAAACCTAGTCTAATTGATGAAATTGATATCATGTGGGTCTATGTCATGAAAGGTGAAATTGAAGACTTAGTGATGATCTTCTAGAATCGATGTTATTAGTAGTAATTGATCAAGAATAGAAGCATGTAAACATGAATTGAATTAGATTAAGGTATAGATGATGTATCATGACTAGTAATGATTGAGATTGAATCTTTTGGTGAATTATGGTTAGAATTGCTTAAGAATGAAGCTTGTGACTATAATACCTTGTGAGCTAGATGTGAATGGTGGTTGTAAGAGGTAAAGCTTTGAGAGTCAGGCTTGTAGTCATGTATGTTGATCACTAGGGTTTTGAAAGTAAAGTTAATATGATATATATTATGAATGTATGCATGTTCTTGTAGAATCTATGTAAATGCTATGAGTACACTTTGAGAGTGAAGTATAAATGACTAGGTTGTTGTTGTGGGCAGATTGAAAGGTTATTCTCATGAACTCATAATGAACTTAACATGAAAGGTGTTCTCAAATAGTAATGGTTCTAGGGTTGAAAGGCTCTTCTCACCTAATTGAACCTAAGGCTAAAGAGCCTTCATACCTAGGTTATGGATGGTGATAGTTGCTCACGCATGGTCTAAAGAGGTATCTTAATGAATTAACTTGAATTGATTGTCAAGGACATCCTTCCATGAAACTTGAGTCAAAGTAGAGACTTAATAATTATCTTATGGGATTTAGGCCTAGCACCGAGAGGATATTGAAATGAGATGGAGGTTTCCACCTAGTTGAGTTTGGGCTTCCAAAATGGGAAATCTCACCTAGTAGATTCTGGATTTCCCTAAGTATGTCTCATGAGATGGAAGCCTTCAACTAGTGGAGTTTTGGGTTTCTAGTAGCAATCTTTGTATCCCATAACTATGTGCCCCGTAAGAAAGTTAGCTAGTAGATCCGACTAAGCTAACAAACCGGTTCTACCTTAGGTAAGTGGACCAACCCTTGACGGTGTGGGTAACACCGGGAGGGATCATGTTCTCATGTCGGTTAAGGCTATATCCCAACTACAACAAGACTAGTAATGAACTAAGATTATGCTTGAAGGAAGAATCTCCTAGAGTTCAAACCTAATGGACTAAGATTATGCTTAAGGAAGCATCTTCTAGAGTCCAACACAATTAATGAACTAAGATGTTCTTGAAGAAGTATCTCCTAGGGTTCAAACTTAATAAAGAACTAAGATATGCTTAATAAAGTGCCTCCTAGTGTTCCAATGCTTTCAAAGAAAGACTAGTCTCTAATTAAGAAACATGAGTATGATGACCTAAAGAAGTACTTAGTATGGATGGGATTATGGGGTCTCATCTATGCATTGCACAAGTGTGACTTAAGGTTATCCAAGAAAATGTTCTCTTATATGATGGGTGTTTAGATAGGATTGTGATATAGTTCCCTTCCTTGTTATGAGTGACTAAAGGTGAGAGGTTTCCTTGTCTATGAGAAGTATTTTAATTATGAGAATAAGAAATGATAAACATAAATTAAGAACCTAAAGTGTCTAGCTTAGCATGGGTAGGATTATGGGATCTTGTTCATGCATTGTACAAGCTTTGCCTTGAGGTGACTCATGAAGTGTTTTTTTTTATATGTGTATGCTTAGTTTGGGTTGTTGCTATAATTGCCATCCTTGACATGTTAAGCTAAAAGATGAGACCATAAGATGGTAAATAGGATTATGATGGCCTAAGGTGGTACTTAGTGTGAGTAGGATTATGGGGTCTTATACATTGCACAAGTATGACTTGAAGCTACTTATGAAGTGATTCTGTTATGATGTGAAGGTCTAAGTATTGACTATGTACATGGACCATGCTTTATGATGACTAATGCTTACATTATGTCTATATTAGAGATTATGCTTATGACTATGTTATTATCTCTTATGTTTGTGGATTATGTCTTATGTTGACTAACCCTTCTATTATGCTCTTATGATGTTATGCTAGCTATTATATTTAGTACAATTTTTACTAACGCATACTTTGCCTACATTCTTATCAAATGCAGGGTTCGGTGATATGAGTTCCATTCTTGAGGATAGGTTTCTAAGGAGCAAGGAGTTGAAGATTTCGTGAGTCGTCATAGCTTCAAGGACAAAGCCACTATTCCTTTTTATGTCTTTTATTTCCATGTTTTGAGACTATTGTATGGGCTATGTCCCAAAAGTTTATTCAAAGTTGTATTAGATGGTTTGAGACAAAATTTAGTAAGACTTCCGCTTGCTTTTATGAAAGACTTCGATTGTATGGATAAAGTTTTAAAAATTTCCATACTTTTCTATTATTTTATGTTATGATATGTTAAGGGCTTGTATGAGACCCCTTCGGGGTCAAGTACATCATGTTACATCTAGGGTGTACCCCTGGGTCGTGACACAATGTGCCTTAGATTTATCAAGTCAAATCACCACCACAACCATCTCAACAACCCAACACCAAATAAATATGAAACTACAATGCAAATGAAGTGTAATGCGCTCGATAAAAATTGGTATACACTTAGTTCCTTTATTAGAGATCCGATCTTCATGGGGGACTCATGAGGTTCATATACCTGCACGTATGATCTCAATGTGCTCGTGGAGACGATCTTAATGCACTATCGTCTGGAATTGTACTGACATCCCATACAGATTTTAACAAATATTTTTCTGAAGGAACTTAAGGTTGATATGGCAATGTGATTGGCGTTGCACAACTCTGGATTGGCATTCCACCGATCTAACACAAGTCATGAGCGTAAGTTGATGAGCAAAAATTGAGGTATGCCACTAGCCTAAAATGACCCTTCTAGAGCTGATGAAATCGTCAAAATTGGATTTAGAGGTCATACTCTTGAAAAATTGATACAAAAATGACTGGTCATGGTTCATAAGCTCCAAACAATAAAATTCACAGAAAAACAAAATGAACGACTAGGTGACTAAAGTGTCAGCCCCAACAATTCATATATGACTTTGGGTTGCTCTACAAAATCTATAAATGATGAACATGAGGCATAAACATAAAAATGACCTGGAGGTCATTACAATATACACTACTAAAAAGGACTTTTGTCCATGAAAGTAAGAGTCAACAAGTACCTGAAGGCTCAAACAAGGAAACTGCTCCTACATATCATGCTCAGTCTCCCATGTAGCCTCCTCAACTGGATGATTTCTTCAATGGACCTTAACCATAAAATAGCTTTCCAACGGATGAGTGGTGGTTTTCCACTCATTTGAGGTTCTTTTCATAGTTATTTTGGCCTGGTTTAGTTTAGACTTGGTTCTTTTAATGTGGTTTTCTTCATATTTGCAGGAAAATGAAATGGAGATTTAATTTAGAAGATGTTTGAAGAAACCAAGTGGAATTGAAGCAAGTAGAGGTCAATTGGAAGAAAGTGGAACTTGTAGAAGTTTACCCATCGTGACCGCGTGAAGCAAAGATTGTGATTACGTTGCCTTAGAAATTAATATCTTATGATCGCGTGGTCAGGGGTCGCGATTGTGTGACCCAATGACACTACTCATTGCGACTACGTGAGTTAATTGTCGCGACCGCAACGGGTAAAAATCCTGGCACCTAGGCAGATTTGGAATTTTACCAAATTGATCCAAAAACCCCTTTTTACAGTCACAAACAGTCATTGCTTCACTATTCTTGACTTTAGACAAAATTTTAGTTCATCTTCTTAGCTTAGAGTAGAAAAAAAACTTGTAGATTTCAATTTGGGGTTGAGACTTTAAAGGCAAGTTGCCTCACAATTCACATTTGGGTTTGAAGATTGTGTTCTTCTTAGAAAATCTCTTGTTCCCTTTTATTTTCCTTGCTTTAAATTTCCATAATTGTGGGTGTAATTGTTAAATAAGATTGGGGTTTTGTGCTAAAAATAGACAATTTGTTTGGGTCTTGATTGCTCATTCTATTACTTCTATATGTGATTCTATGCTTTCATGACTAGGGTTTGATTTTAATTTTCATGCTTTAATATATGATTTGAAAGTGAAAATTTTAATCTAGCTTCTAATTTTCGTGGTTTACTCTAAAGATAATTTGTGAAGTGGAGAATTAGATTAATTATCATGTTTGACATTGATTCCTAAATTTGAGAATGAAAGGAGATAAATTAGGTCTTCTTTGTTGAATGCTAAAATTGCTAGAAATAGGAGTTTAGATTAAGGTATTGGATTGCTTGTTGAGCATGATTGAGACTGAAAGGAGATTTTGTGATAAAGCATTGTGAGACAGAAAGGAGATAAGTGTTAATTGATGATGACCTAGCCTACCTTTGATTGATTTGCATGTGTTGAGATGACAATGGATCATTCAATGAGTGTTGAGTTCCAAATTTCCTAAATCCAAATTATCACTTGCTTGATATTATATTTACCAAAATCCTTTGTTTTGTTAGAGAAATTGATCTTAATTTGATAATGTTGTACATTGCATATTTAGATTCAAACAGGTAGCTATTCATCCTTTGTCTTTTTTGTTGTTGACAAATTGTTCTCTATGAGATTCGACCCCGACTCTTAGTTGGGTAATTTTATTGACGACGACCACTCATCCTTTTAACTTGTTTTAAGGGTAATTTGAGCATTATCAAAAATGGTGCCACTGTCGAGAAACAATTAGGAGTATTGAACTAATTTAGGATTTCTAATTTACTTTTTCTATCTAAATTGTATCTTTACTTTCTTTTGTTTTATTTTGTTTCTATGACTTCTTGTGATAAAGAAATGCTTGGGGGTTGTAAGCCCTTTGATGACCCATGGCCTTTTTTTGAAGAAATAGGTTTGATGAGTGAATCTTAGTATATGAACTTATCCCAAAGGAGTGAAGATAGTGAGAAACGCCTACATCTAATTTCCCAATTGTGGGATGAGTTTCACAATTGGCACCTAGCTTGGTGTTTTGAGATGATGTGACTTGGGTTTGGAGTTGATACTTTGGAGGTCGACATTAAAAAAAGAATCAGAATAGGTGAGACTCCTTGTCAAATGGCTAACAAAGGAGAAGTAGAGTTGGAGTGTCAAGAAGAAGGGTTGAGATAGACATAGATGGAATCTTTAGGTTATGTAATCAAGTCAAGCCAATAAAATTCCAATATGCCGAAATCAAAGAAATGATACTAGAGTTACAGGAAAAATCCAAAAAGATCATATATGA
Organism: Solanum acaule; assembly: GCA_036250505.1. Classification (NCBI taxonomy): domain Eukaryota; kingdom Viridiplantae; phylum Streptophyta; class Magnoliopsida; order Solanales; family Solanaceae; genus Solanum; species Solanum acaule. The sequence goes on along the minus strand of JAJOOR010007698.1, from coordinate 58,209 downwards.
AAATTTTAGTTCATTTGAAAGTCAGAGTGTCACTCACTTGAAGGCCAAGAATTATGAAGTTCGATTCTCAAATGGCCTAGTTTCCCATTGTTTCCCAATGATCCAAAATGAAAATATGATTTGAAGTTAGGTATAAAATTTAAGTCTCACAAGTGGAGAGATCGAGTGAAATTCTTGATGCTCTCTTGTACACCCTATAATCATCAGAGTGAAATTGATCTGAAATTGGGGAGAAGATTCATTACCTCGAAGTGGAAAGAGAAAGAGTGACATATTCAGCGTCACACCACAACATTAAATTGTGCAATCGATGTGAGGAAACCCATCGGTATCAAAATAAGTGTAATTTCGAGTTTTTGATTTTTAGAATAGCTTAGAATTTTTATTTTTGACTAACTGTCATAGTTCCAAAGTTTGTGGTGGCTGTTTTGACAGGTTCGAAACCACAAAAATGAGTGGGATTGAAGTTTGGGGTGAAATCACCTTAAAATGGGAGTGGGAACACTTTTGGCACGATCAGGTTTGCCCAAATGATTGGGCTGATAATCCTTTCTACCCTGCCATAGCCCAAATGGACAATTGCCTCAACAGGTCTGACATCAAAGTATTCATCGCGATCACAAGAGTTAACGATCGTGAATACGATGAATGAAATTTGGATGCAACGATCGTGAGAGCCATAAGATGGGTTCGTGAAAGGTTAAAATGGTACTTGTCGTGATCGTGACCAGTGGGATCGCGACCATGATGACTCGCGTGAATTTAAAAAGGCAGCAGTTCAAAAGTCAAGTTTTGTGTACTCACAAACTCTCAAAACGCCTATAAAACTCCCCCTTTATAATATCAAGTGTTCTTGTCATTATTTTTAACAATAATCCCCTTCAACATTTTGCTCTTCGCTTAAAGTATGATCTCTTCCCTCCTTTCTTGATCAAAATAAAAAAAGGTAAGTTTTTTTGGAAAAAAAGGTTGATTCTCACCCTAATTTGTTTATCTTTGTTTGATCATGAATTGTGATTGAAACCTGATTTTGGGGAGTAGTATTGTTGACTTTCCTTGTCTTGTGGGTGTCCAAGGGGAATTAATTTTTTCTAGGCTGAAATACTCTCTGTGATCACGATTTGTAAAATTTTGAAATCTCGTGATCGTGATGTCTTAGCCCGTGATAGTGATGATTTGAGAAGGTGAGGCTCGTGATCCCGTGGAACCATCCGTGATCAAATGAGTCATCTGCCTGGCAATGAAAACTTCCAAAATAGCTTCACCCTTGTTCCCTCGATTAATTTTTCACTTATTGTTTTGGCTTAATTGCTTTATAATACATTTCTTGAATTACCTTTGCATTTATTTGACATGTTTGCATTTTGTATAGGTACTATATTTGCAAAGAATGGCCGACAATGTGAATCAAGATGAAGAACAAATGGAAGAAAATGTCATAGGGGATGAAATTATTTATCATAGAGGCTTGTGTCCGTCAAATGCCACCAATTGTATGAATTCCTCCTCACCAAAAATATCATAAAGGAGAGAGGCATACTTTTGGAACATCTTGAAGAACGCACACCTTTGTGCTTGTTGTAATATGGTGAAATTGATTTATGGTGTGTGTTGAATTGAGAGCATCTTGTGTTTTTAATTTTTTTTTAACTTGAGGACAAGCAAAGTTTTTAAGTTTGGGGTGTTAATGAGTGGTGGTTTTCCACATATTTGAGGCTTTTTTCATAGTTATTTTGCCTTACATTAGTTTACAGTTGATGCTTTTAATGTTGTTTTCTTCATATTTGCAGGAAAATGAAATGGATAGTTGATTTAGAAGATGTTTGAAGAAACCAAGTGTGATTGAAGTAAGAAGAGGTCAATTAGAAGAAAGTGGAATTGGTAGAAGTTTGCTCACCACAACAACGTGAAGCAGAGTTTGCGATTACATTGCCCAAGAAATTCATATCTCACGATCGCATGACCCAAAAACACTACTCATTGTGACCGCATGAGTTAGTTGTCGCGACCACTAAGGTACAAATGTTTGAACCTAGGAAAATTGGGAATTTCGCAAAAGTTATCCCAGATCCCCTTTTTACACTTACCAACAATCATTAATTCACTATTCTAGATTTTAGACAAAATTTTAGTTCATCTTCTTAGCTCAGAGTAGAAAAAACTTGTAGATTCCAATTTGAGGTTGAGACTTTGAAGGCAAGTTTCTTCACAATTCACAATTGGGTTGAAGATTAAGTTCTTATTTGTAAATTAACTTGTTCCCTTCTTCATTTCTTTACATTCAATTGCTAGAATTGTGGGTGTAATTGCTAATTGAGATTGGAGTTTTGTGGTAGAAATAGTCAATTTATTTGTTTTAACATGTCTATTTGCATTGATTCTGAAACACTGTGAAGAGACTTGTTGTGATAATGCCGATGGGAAATGCTTTCAGTGATGTCGATGGGAAATGGTTATAGAGATTGATGATTATGTTGATGGGTAATGATGCTAACAATGTTGATGGTAAATGCTTTTGCCGATTCATGATTATATAGATGTGAAATGGTTCTGGTGTATACATGGACCTTGTGCGTTCCTGATGGGTTTCGTCTTGATATTCAACGAATGTGTATCGTAGGACAGACATTCATCACTGTATTTGACATTTCATTTCATTGCATCATACATCATATCATTGTAAAACTTGTGATTAATTGTGTTTGATGCTTACGGACTTTGTGTTAATGGCTTGTATGCGTTGAAGTGTTGGTATACATGTTATGTGTTATATTAAATGGTAATTGTTAGATTGAGCTGATTCTATGCAGCTTGTAGTTGTGGGGGTTTTTTTTGGGTGTTTGGAGTACCCGTATTCTATATTACTTTACTTTGAGTTAATGGTTTGCTTGATGAGTACCATGTTATTTGGAACCCACTCCCTTGCATCTAGACTTGTGCAGATTACGACCCAGATCTTCGTGATTACTATCTCTTCTCTTATATATTTGAGGCTTGGTGTGGAGATTGTTGAGGTAGGTGTCTGTCATGTTGGTACAACTCAAAGTATACCTTAGGCGTAACATACGAATAGGACCATGAGAGGCCCTACACAAGCCACTTAGCATACATCGTACAACATAATAGGAAATTAAGAGATTTTAAAAAGACAGTTCATATTATAAGAGTTGACAAAAGTAGCAGAAGTCTAACATAGTCTCAAATCCATATAATACATCAAGAGTGATTGGGACGTAGCCCATGCATGACATACAATACTCAAAAGTAAAGACAATAAGCAATAAAGACTCAGTCCTCGGAACATGAGGACTCACCAATCTTCAATCTACTAAAGTGATCCCTAGCCATAGAGATGCGAAACGAGAGCATCAGACCCTACATTAGTGAAACAATGTAGGCAAGAGTATGCGTTAGTACAAATAATGTACCAAGTATGATAGCAATACATAAAAGATATGAAATTATGCTAAAAGGACTTTTCGTGACATGCAATGACCACTGTAAATCATGAGAAAACGGATCATAAAACATGGTAAATGCAAGCTAACATAGTTAAAACATTTGTGAGATACTTCTAGAAGTAACCTTAGTTCATTATTTTGGGAGATTTACCTTTATCGACATAGAGACTATGTGAGATATAACATGGAATCTGGTGTTTACCCCATACCGAAAAAGGTTGTCCGACTTGCCAAGGTAAGGACCCTGAACTTCTAGCTTATGTGGATCCACTAGCTAATGTCTATCTAAGACAATCATCCTTTGGGGGAACATACGTATGGGATAAGGCAATTGCTACTAGAAAATCGACCTCAAGCTACGGGAGAGCTTCCATCTCAATATCCTCTTGGTGCTAAGCATAAATCCCACTGAATAGTCCTTATCTTAACTTGTCTTATCATTAAGAGACATGGGTAATCGTCACTTGCCTTATCATTCATGAAAGGCACATCAAGTAGCCAATCCAAGCTAGGTTTCATTAGAATAGTTTATAAATCCTGATTCAAAGTTTAGTTGATAAAACCTTTCAACTCTACGAATCCTTTCTATGAGAAATCCTTTCACAACAACAACATTAACATGGATTCTCTACTCTCAAAGCAACTTAAATCATTTTTCATCAATTTCATAAGGAACATGCATATCTTCATAAGTTCATCTTTCATAGTTCAAAAGCTTCTTCATATGATCATAGTCTAGAAATCATGTATTTCAGATGGGTTCAAGGGAATTCAACTTAGAAGCATGTAATTACTTCAATTCATGCATAAAAAGACATAAAACAATCAATTAGATCATAATTGAAAAGGGCCCATGAGATTGAGTAGAGACCCTAACTTCCATTGGAGATTCTACCTTTCAAAATTGGAGAATTTAGGGACCCTATGGAGAAAAGGACTCCATAGGTGAATAATATCATACCTCAATGCCAAAAGCTTGAAATCAATGGTGAGACTGGAGACTTGACCTTGAAACCCTAGCCTTGTTCTTTAAACTTTAGAGGATGAAATATTTGGGGGAAGAACTTTGATCAACTTATAGAATTTAGAAGAATGAGTTCAATTGGGAAATTTGGAGGTAAAAACATTTATATAGGGTCTATAATAGATGGTAAACAACATAGTATTGGGTTAGAATAATTAAGAAAAGAACCAAATCCCCTTCTAAGAATAACTGTCGACCTTCATCGATAGTGGGGACCTACGGTCCGTGGGTCCACCTACAGACTGTCCTGGTCGATCGTCGATGGGTTCAAAAACTTTTATTTTGGGCCTTCGACAAATGGGACACATGTACGGTCCATTGGTCAACCTACGTCCTTACATGGCCTCTGTGAGTCCAGCTGAAATTTCTGAAAACTCCACTAAGTTTGAGACTCACCTACGAGACCTACCTATGACTCGTACATTGGATGACGAACCGTGAGTCGTATAAAAGTAATAGGATTAGATATTTTTAGAAAATTTTGGACTTTGAAACCACAGTCCCTCCTACGATCCGTATGTCAGTCCACGAACCGTCTGCAGTTCCGTTGGTTCTGGCACCAATTCTAGAATGCTGCAATTTTTCCATCTTTCAAAATCCAAGGCGTTACACATCTCAGCGAATCCTCTTGCTCCTTATTTATTACTTTCTTCTAATCTAAACACAATATCATATGAGACTTGTATATTGAGTTATCTTCTGTTATCCTCATTTTTGAGATTATGATAGTATTTTATTGTATTTACTTCCACATTTATCCTTTATGTTGGGTTTTAGGCTAACTTTTCTTGGTGGGATAAGACAAGTGTAATCACATCTATTTTTGGATCGTGACAAATGGTATCAGCGCCCAAAGTTAATAGGTCTCACGTGTGTATAAGTCAAGTCTAATAGAATCTCGAGGATTGGTGCAGAGACGTACGTTACTTATCTTCGAGAGATTTTAGTGACTTTTAGAAAAAAAAAACTTTGCTTCCTGAATTTCTATCGTGCATCCTTGGTCTAATCTAATTCCTATCTCTTCATTCTACTCTCTCATTAATAGTGATGACTCATGTGTGGTTCTTCATGCGGGAAGTTGGTGTGTTATATATGGTTTGGAGGTTAGATTTAGTAATAAGATGGAAGTGATAGACTTATAAAGTATGTGTGGTTAGATTTAGAATTTGTGGTCAGATTCAGAATGTCCAGCAATTCAAAGAAATTTAGTAAGAGTATAGTTCAATGATACATTTTGAAGATATTTGAATGATGAGGTTGAACAATGGTTTGAGGGACTTTTTGAACAACTTATCTTTTTCGATTTAGTTAACCAACAACAGGAACAGTATTTTGTGGTATATACAATATCTGGAATGATTCGACAATTGTGAGTGGAATGGTTAAATGAACGGCTAGGTAATGAATGGTGTGACTTTGGATACTACAATTAGTTAAATGATCATAACATGTATGGGTTTCTTATCGTATGATGAGAATGATGTTGTGTAAACCGAGGTGAGAATCTCTACTATGGTTTCAAAGATTGGGTGCATGTAAAATAGGGTAATGATACGACTACGACAATGGTACTTATATTTACTTGGTTAGAATTATGAAGTGTGTTTATTTTGCTATCAACCTGATCTATGAAAGAACCATAATGTTTAGGGATAGAGACCGAACAAATTTTGTAATGTACTACAGCTACTCAATGGGTAGAAACTTGTGGGTTATCTAGGAATGATCTTCTTGGTGAGTTTGATTTGTTCTAGTGGTGGATCTAATTGTTTTTACCGATGTGGTCTAGTGGTATATTGAGACAGATACATTGATTATCAAGTGCGAATAATAACTACTTAAAGAGTTATTAGTTGTATCGCCTACTCATATAATGAGATTAGATGTTGCATTCACATTTGAGAAATACTACGAACATTTGGGTTGAGCATTGTTTTTAAGAAGATTTTAGTGGTGGATCTCTGGGAAGGTATTAATGTGTTTAGGTTATGAAGTGTATTCCGAGGATTCTGAATGGAGACTGGTAATTTTATTGTAAGATCTGAATTAGTGGATTAATAGTGGAATGACAAGCTTATAGGTAAGGGATGTCCCAACGAGTATGTCACGACCCAAAGTATACGTTAGGCGTAACATGCCGTATATAACCCCAAAAGACCCTAAACAAGCCACTTAATATACATCATACAAGATAATAGAAACAAAGATTTCAAAAGCATCATTTTCATATCATAAAAGAGCATGACAAAGTGGAAGTCTAACATAGTATCAACAAGCCATCTAGTACATCAATAGAAGTGGTTGGGATGTAACCCAGACACCATGTACAATGTCTAAAAACTGAAACAAAGAAAAGCATATAAGAAGTGTCTTGGTCCTCGGAACATGAGCACTCACCAATATTTGAATGCCAAGAGAGAGATTAACTAGCCACAAGTATGTGAAGTAGGAGCGTCGGACCATACTTTGGTGATACAATGAAGGCACAAGTATGCATTAGTATATGGAATATAGGATGTACTAAGTATGATAGCAATGCATAAAATGTATGAAATCATGCTAAAAGGACTTTTCATGACATTCAATGACCAAGCTAATGCATAAGATAAGAGGTTAGAAAACATAAGCCATAATCATGGTCAATACAAGCTTAACATATTTAGAACACTTTGTGAGATACTTTGAAAGCAACCTAGTTCATTATTGTGGGAAGTTTACCATTAATTCGCATAGATCATGTGAGCTAAATATGGAATCCAATGTCTGTCCCACACCGAAGAGAGATGTCCTACTAGCCAAGGTAAGGACTATAAGTTTCTATCTTACATGGATCAACTAGCTATGACATCCTACGGGGGCACGTAGTTAGGGACAATGAGATTTCTACTAGAGACCCGGCCTTTACTAACTGGAAAGCCTCCATCTCAATATCCGCTCGATTCTAAGTAAAATCCCATGGAATAATAATTAATCATATTCATTTCATCATCCACAGAAAGGCACAACTAAGCTACCAATCCAAGCTAAAATTCATTTAGAATAGCTCTTAAATCTTGATTCAACTTAGGTGATACAATCTTTCAACTTTATGAATCCTTATGTGAGAAAATCTTTCACAATCATGAGCATAGTAGAATGTGAGAAACTTTTCACAATCTCATTGATACTTTCTTTTAAAAGGATCCTCAAATTATTTACATCAATTTCATAAAAGCATGCAGATCTAATTCATATTTCATAGTTCATAAGCTCTATCATGTGTTCATAGTCAAATATCATGGATCATGCATGGGTTCAAATGGATTCAACTCAAAATCATGTAAACACTTCAATTCATGCATTAGAAGATAGAAATTAAGCAGTAAAATTATTGGTTAAAAGAACCCATGAAGATTGAATAAAACCCTAACTTTGACTTGAAAATTTGAACTTGTTAAATAATTGGAAGATCTTGGGAACCCAATGGACGAAATGAGTCCATGGGTAAATACTAACATACCTTAGTAATCAAGGCCAAAAAGCTATGGTGAATTAGAGATCTTGAACTGAACCCCTAGTTTCTTCTTCCTTAGCTTTAGAGAGAATTTTAAAAACTTGGAGGGAATTTGGGATTTCAGAGAATGATTTTAGAATGGGTAGTTTTAGGACTCAAAATACTTATATAGGGCTTAGAATAGAGGTTAAAATGATATAGCTTAGGAAACTAGAAGCATAGGAAATTACCAAACTATCCCTGATGATAACGCTCAAATGTCCTTAAAACCAATTATAAGAGACAGTGGTCATAGTTAATAAAAACCCAACGAAGAGTCGGGGTCGAATCCCACATGGAATGGTATATCGTAAATAATTCTTTTCAAGAAATTTGTATTGTAAAATTGCTTATTTGTAATAGTAAGAACAAGTGGGCGGATGATTCAACCAATTTAATAAAAAGATTTGGTTATCAATTGTCACAGTTAAACTAAAGTTTTGGAGAATGTAAGAGTTAACAAGCAATCTAGGGGTGCGTGGATTGGAATCTGATATCACATAGGGGTAATTATGTTGCTCTATAGTGAAGAACATTCATGAATAGGCTAGGTCATCTTTAATGACGCTAATCATTTTGCGATATCAAAGAATCTATGCATAGAATCTCCTTTCGGTCTTGTCTATCTTCCAATCTAAACAACCCAATACCATACTCTATTCTCTCTTTCAATGCAGAAATAAGGAAAATAGATCCAACCCATAACCTCTATTTTTAAGCAATTTACAGACATCAAACCTAAATTTCTAGTAATGGACTAATTACCCACTCCAATCAATCTTTTTCGAGCATCGCCGGAGCTCAGAAGTAGGAATTAAGTTTTCAACCTGAACCCATAAATTAACCTCATGCTAATTAACCAAAATTCATGTATGAACAACAGCAAAATAAAGCATAAGACAATACCTGCTACATTAAATCAACATCCAACCCCATAATTGCACGCCTAGATCTTGGGGTTTTACCCACCCATCACAAAAGGCAAAGAAAATATACGTTCCATGAAAGCAACCATGGGTAACATGAAATAGCAATTATAAGTAAACCCACTTTGGATTCAACTTCAATTTTTCAAATGCAAGAGCAAAATTGAAAAACCCAAAAGCTAGAAAGTGTTCACAGATTATCAAGTCTTTTCTCTCAATACTCAAAATATCTAACACTCTTTCTATTCTCCATACTCTCCAACACTCTCCTGTGAGCTATTTATAGTTTCCCAAAATTTGGCCCAAAAACTCAATGAGTGTCTCATTCGGTGACGTTAGTAAGTCTCCCTGAGCTCATTCGTGAATCACCTCTTATGCTTCAGCTCACCTTCTCATGCTCTAGGCTACATGTGTTTGAGCCTTAGTCGGCAAATTCATTTGAGTCTACCTTTCACATTCGGCGAGTCGCCGAGTAGCACCTTTGTTTGCCTTTTGAGCATTCAATTTTCTCCTTGCACTATCATTTTCCGGCCAGGATCAGCAAGGTCGCCTTTCTCATTCGACGCATCGCTTTCTCTTTTGGAGTTCGCTGACTTGTTTTGATAGACACAAGTGTTGTGCACTGTCATTTTTGGAGAGGTCATGCTCACTAGGTGATCCGCCTTTCTCATTTGGCAATGAACTATGTATAGTCTGCACTTCTTTTTGCATTTTTGGCCATTCTTTCAAACATCAATCCTTGCCTTGTCCATTCGCCTTCATAGCTACAAATCATCAACATATCATCAGAATATGACAACTTTAGGCATTGAAGACACTAATTATTGATCTAAATAGACCTCAAATGAGTGAAAATCTACCACTCATCACCTGACTTAAAAGGCTAAAAAGAGCTCTGTAGGTTGCCTTCATGGACATTTTGGCCCTTCACGGTCCATGAAGGGAGACGTGAACAAAAAGGGGGAAATGTTGGGCATCATAAACAGCCATTACAGCCTCCTCCAAAGGATGTTTGGGCCTTCTAGGCTACCGTGGAGGGTTCACGGTTGGGCTAAGGTCCGTGAACCTACCTGTTAAACCTGCCTTACACTTTCCAAACTTTAAGGTATTACAATATCCCCACCTTGGGAACATTTGTCCTAGAATTGGACTAAAACTAGCATGAAGAGAGTAGGAGAAAAACTAACAACCCAACATGAATGCAATCTCATCAAAATACACCCAACCAAGGAGGAAAATTGACTCCAAGCTAAAAAAATACTCAAAGCATCATTCCATAAAGCATAGTTGCATGCATATGGATACATGAGAATGCCTAAAACATATGAATCTGAAAGAAAGAACCATGAGGAGCTAAATACCTCAAGCTAGAGTAGGAATGGAGGGAAATAGATGAGGATATCGGGACGTCATATCGGCCTCGGCCTTCCAATTAGCACCCCCAAATATTTGATTCCTCCATACCACCTTTATGGATGCAACTTCTTTATTCCTCAACTTTCAAACTTGTTGGTCTAAAATCTCAACTAAATCCTCTTCATTAGAAAGACTTTTCTTTATACCAAGATTCTCTAATGGTACAATAGATGTTGGATCTCCAACAAACTTCTTCAACAAAGAGACATGAAATACTGGATGTACCGATGCTAAATAATTATGCAACGCAAGTTCATAAGCGACTTTGCCGATAACCTCATTGTCTGATATGGGCCCACATACCGGGGACTAAGAATACCTTTCTTATCAAACCTCATGACACAATTCATAGGTGAAAGTTTCAATTAAACCCAATCATCAATGTCAAACTCAAGATCCCTTCTTCTAACAACGGCAAAGGACTTTTGTGAACTTTGATCTGTTTCCAACCCTTCTCAAATAAGTTGAACCTTTTCCATAGGCTCATGAACCAACTCAAGACCTATCAAAGCAACCTCACAAACTTCAAATCAACCTATAGGAGATCTACATCTCCTACGGTAAAGAGCCTCAAATAGATCCATATCAATACTTGAATGATAGTTATTATTATATGCAAAGTTAAATCAAAGGCAAATGATCACCCCAATTACCCTTAAAGTTAATCACACAAGCTCTCAACATATCCTCCAAAGTTTGGATAGTTCGCTCCACTTGCCCATCGCTTTGAGGATGAAAGGTCATACTAAGATTGAAACGAGTACCAAGACCCTCTCTGGAAAGACTTCCAAAATTGAGAAGTCAATTAGGTACCACGATTGGAGATAATTGATAGGGGCACTCCATGCAACCGAACCATTTCCCTAAGATACGACATAGCATAATGTTCCACTGAATAAGAAACTTTGAGGGGAATGAAATAAGCCGACTTCATCATACAATCCATAATTACCCAAATTGAGTCATATTGTTGTCGGGTGTGGGGTACTAACAATAAAATTGATATTCAAGTCTTCCTGCATCCAAGTAGGAATAAAAATATTTTGGGACTGACCTCCCAACTTTTGATGCTCAATTTTAACTTGTTCACAATTAGGACATTTAACCACAAATTCCACAATATCCTTCTTCATTTCATTCTACCAATAGACCTCCCGCAAGTCATGGTACATCTTGGTGGCTCCTGGATGAATGGAATAACCAGAACTATAGGCTTCCGTTATTGATATTGAATCTTCATATCTCCCCCTTGGGAGAAAGCCTCAACAACTTTTTAAGCATCGGTTCCTTCAACTCAACCAAATCAAGACTTTGCTTGGCTTTCACATCCAACACAAAAGATTATGTTGGACAGTTTTGAACAACAACACCACCCTCATTGGAATCTACCAAAAAAACAGCCAAGCTACTCTATGAACATCACGAACCAATTCTTTTTTTCCATCCTCAATAAATGCAACACTACTTATTGACAACCAACTTAAGGCATCGTCCACCACATTAGCTTTGCCCGAGTGATAAAGGACACTCATTTCATAGATTTTCAAGAGTTCTAGCCATCTACATTGGCGAAGATTTAGATCCTTTGGCTTGAACACATATCATAATTTTTTGGTCGGTAAAGACATCAACATCGACACTATAAAATAATGCCTCCAGATCTTTAAGGCAAAAACAACAGCCATCAATATCAAATCATGGGTAGAATAGTTCTTTTCGTGAATCTTAAGTTGCCTTGAAGCAAAGGTGTTGCGCCCAAACACAAACGCAACTGTATGTGGCCGTGCAAGTGTTAAAGTGGCTCTTTTCAAGAGTCGAGTATCATACCCACAGGGACTTAAGATTAGATTTATTCAATCTTTCCAACAATTACAATTTAAAACAAGTGTTAACATGAATGTGGAAGTGGATTTTTAGATGATTAGTTATCTAATTATTAAATTAACTAATAGGATTCAATTTTAAAAGGGTTCAAACAATGACTAGGGAAATTCCAGGGCTACAACTCACTTAAGGATTCATGCATAATATCTTATTAAAATGGATGTTAATTAATTATCGAATCAATGATTACAGGGTTAATTGTATGATTATGGTCTCCTGACCTCTAATCGCCTATGATAATTGGCAGCCTAACTACATCGTTGAGTGGGGATAAACTGAACCAACTATCGAGTATTACAATTTCATATTGTCTGCTAACCAAGAAAGGTTTCTAGGTATATCCCTATCCTAGATACAAATCAACCCTAAATCTAGAGAAGATCATGCTCATTTTACCCCGACGTTCTATCTTCTTATTCCTCTCCAGAGTTTAATTCAAACAAGGCATTTATTTATGTGGTGATCAAGCATGAAATACTAACACAAGAACAAAGCATTGATTCATATCATAATTAACTTCAATCCATAAACTCAACAAAATACAATCATCCAGTAGCCACAGCCCTAGAACTAGGGAAATTAGCTACTCATATCACGATTCTCAATTTTGCAATGTTTAAATAACATAAAGAGATCGAATAGAGAAAAGTTTAGGAATGAACCCTAAGAACAAATGAAAAAGCTCTCAAAATTGTCATTCTTCAAAGCCCAAAAAAACAATAATTCTTAAAATAAAATCTGAATCTATTTATATTTAAAACGAAATGGCCAAAATTGGGACTTAGGTCCGCGATGTGGATACCTCTCTAAAATCCAGCGAGACGCGAACAACTCCTCTCCGCGTCGCTCCTCTGCCTCAATCTTCAATACTCAAAAAAATATCAAATTCCTCATCTGTGACGTAGGGAGGTTACGTAGTGGCCTTGTTCTTCATTTACATTTCACTTTCTTATTGCTCTTTTGCTTGGATCCCTTTTTGCTTCCCAATGTCCACTTTTGCGCTCGTTTCTTCTTTTATCATCACTTGCACAACTAATCATATTGGTTAGTCCAAATGAGTTAATATGACTCGACACTACTAACAACTAGCAAATATATTTCTGAACTTGGCCAAACCATGGGTGTTATTTGGTTCCTAAGCATAAAAATACGCCCAAGATCAGCACCCCACACTTAGAGCTTTGTTCATCCTCGAACAACTTACCATACTAGTCCTAGACCTAGACTCACTAATATCAGCATTTGTGTATCTGCCAATTACTTTCAGGGATCTTTTCTCAAATCAAAACATGCATGGTCTCATCTACACTTGTCCTTGCCAACTTTCAGACATCATATGACTCAAGTACTGATTCGACCACTTTTTGCAACCCAAGCATTAAATTTCATGCCTGCCATCAGATATCTCATATCTTTTATAAAAACAAGTGCCCTCACGCAAAGGAATAGTCTACACACTCAAATCAACAGATTGAATATACATTAAGTACTTTGGCATCAAAGAACAACTCACACTCAAAAAGAAAATTTCACATGTATGCACAAAGAACCATATGCTTGCCCATTATGTACATCTCCACTAATTAAGTGTGCTTTGCAAGGAATCAGATAGGGATTTTCTAGATTGTAATGTAGGCTAAGGGATGGGTAGGAAATTCATATAGTAGTGACTTATACTCCCCTAAGCACTGCTTACATTTTAGACTTCATCACATTTTTCTTCATTTATCAGCCTTCTCTTTACAATGCTATCACAAGTGACTCCCATCATTTTCTGAATTGTCCTTCATTCCTTTATTTTGGAAACCATTTTTATTTATTTATTTATTTTATTTTATTTTTATTTTATTTTTTATATTATTCGGGGAACCATTCTTTCCATGAGGGACTTTTTCATCACCTTGTGGCAATCTCTGGCTGCCTATTCACTTTCAATTTTACTCAGTCCAAACAGTCTATGCTACAGTGCTTACTCAAGCAGTGTGCAAACAACTTAGGAATTCAATAAAATGGTATATGGTGAACATATGGCTACCAACAAAAGGTTGTAGGCTCAAAGGGCTACTAGTGATAGTACATGAAAAGGCTACACTTTCTGAACATATCCAAAGAGGCCTATTATCATTTCCTAAAAAAAAGCAACATTTCAATTTCGCTTCAATAACATGTTGGCAAAGTTCTAGACTAAGATGCAATACACAAACAATACAATGTGTCACCACTCATGGCACAAGTTCAAATCAAGTTGGATCAATCATCAGGAAACACACTCAGTTAATGCAAAAGTTCTATTTCAGCTTAATTTGCAATAATTGGAATCAAATAAAAGAGTTCAAATGCATCCACATATATTACCCCACATGCTTTCATACAATTTCCCTTCAGAATTCAAGCTTCAACACAAATACCATACCTACGACTCAATGATGAAAATTACCCTTAAGATGGTTGTCATCCATCTATCATGGGGCAATGCGACTCAACTACAATGACTGACTCAACCCTAGGAAGACAAAATATTTTTGTGTTTTGCAAAGTTCAAAGGGACTATCCTTGGCCAAAGAATCGAAAAAAAACCTCCATGGAAACCAAATCTAAAATAAACAAAAAATAAAAGTGAAACTACTATTGTTCAACCTCATATATACATCAGAGAGAATTAACACCCCACCCCCACAATGTAAATAGAAGCATTGTCCCCAGTGCCACAAAATATCACAAATTCAAGTACAGAGGTAAGTTGAATCACTCCCTAATCAATCTTCCATAGCGTCTTTACCTTCGGCCTCATCAACAACCTGTACAGGGTCTAGCTCCTCCGCATCAGATTCAAAGTCAACATAAGAACCAGTACACAACATGTCCTCATCTGTGGGCACATCATTATCCACAGGCTCATAGAAATCAGGATTGATGCCTAGCAATGCCTTGGCGTGCGAATTAAAGTGGAACCTCCGCTCGACCTACCAAAACTGCTCCTCAATGGACTCCCGGCATCCATTATGGTGTTGCAGTACCTCCATCCCATAAATATGGGCCATGATCAGTTCATCGCAGCGATGGCGCTCTACAGTGGTGAATGGTGGGCCAATTTCATTATCAGGATGTAACACCCCCACTTTTTGAAACGTCTATACTATCTCGTACCTTCGTGGAAAGACAAAGAGGGAGAGTAATAAATTAAGAATAATGTGGTATGTCATATTTTAAGTGTTCAAGGGTTGTATCTCAAGTTTTGAAGTTAGGTAAGTCGCAAAATAAAAGTTGGTGAAAGTTAATCGTAAGTTCTTTTTTTAAGATTTATCTGAAATTTGGGTCAAATGTCTAGGAGGTTTTCTCCCAATCTATAAAGAGTCATGGGGCCCACGATCTATCGAATCTAAGGTCTACGAGTATAGTTTCCAACACATCAAACCGTTTGTTCATACAACTTCAGAATAGAGAGATATTTGTGTTTTTGTGAGACTGTGCAAGCAGACACGTGAGGTGGGTCCCCTAGGTCGGTGGAACCTTATAAGATAGTGTCTTCTTTAGTTTTTCTTCATTCCAGCTCGTAAGAAACCCACAAAATCAGAGAATTACTCCTCAAATAATCCTTGTGTGTTCATGATCTCTTCTTGAATCCTTATCAAAAATTTCCCTACGTCGCGAGCTTGTCATTTTGGTATAGTTTTCATAGTGAATTGAGTGGTATAGCTTCGTGGAGGTTGTGGCAGTAGGGTTTTTTTCAGTGTTTTGATTTATTCAAGTGTTCTGGGTGTGTAAAGAAAGGTAGGAACCATCTTTTTATCAGTATATGGATACCTTAGGTCTTGGATAGTAATTTACGATAGAAATTCATATCGATTGTCAAATTGTCGTAGTAATTCTTGTCCTTAATTTCTGATTGATTTTACTTTTTTTTTAGTGTTGTAGTGGTGAGGACATAGGTATTTTCAGCATAAATTATAAAGTAAAAGGTATGTTAAGGCTATTCCCTTCATT
Organism: Solanum acaule; assembly: GCA_036250505.1. NCBI lineage: Eukaryota > Viridiplantae > Streptophyta > Magnoliopsida > Solanales > Solanaceae > Solanum > Solanum acaule. The sequence goes on along the minus strand of JAJOOR010007698.1, from coordinate 41,982 downwards.
CAGCATGTTTTCTTAGAGCTTGGGAGTGATATAATAGGGTAGTTAATGTTGGTGATCTTATAGATGTAATTGTGAGTGATTGGCTGATTGAGTGGTTATAAACTCTCATTATATGGACTCATAATCTGTTTAGAACAACCCTAAGTTAGGAACGACTTGGAAACAATATATATATTGTTTGTAGCTAAATTGCTCGCCTTTAGCCTATTCAATTTTTTGTTGTTGCCCTTGGGGATATTGTGGTTAGCTGTTGAGCTACGAACTGCATATGGGGGCTGTGATGTTGTCTAATAGGACTATGTTATTTCCTAAGAGGGCTATGTGTTTCCCACGGGGCTATATTGATGCCAAAGAGTGTTATGTGTTGCCTATTGGGCTATTTTGACAACAAAGAGGGCTATATGTTGCCTACAGGGCTTTGTTGATGCAAAAGAGAGCTATGATGTTGCCTAATAGGGCTATGCACTGCCTACGGGGCTATATAGTTTCCAAATATGGCTATGTGACTTCTTGCAAAGACAAGGGGCTACCGATAGGGGTATGTAGATTGATTTGGCACCTTCTGGGCTTGTGGGGGTCTAGGTAGGTGGTATGTTGTGTGAACCTACCAAGCTTATGGGAGATTGTTTAGGTTGTTGTTTGATCATTTTTGTATTTTTAGATTCAGTAGTGGGTTAGCATGCTTATCTAAATTTTGATTTCCTTACCTAATTGCTTTTGGTATAATATGATACTTGCTCATTTAGTCTATAGCCTTTCATACACTGTACATTATTTTGTACTGATGCCCCATTGCCTGGGGGTGCTGCATTCATGTATGCAGGTCCCAACAGACGACCCAGTAAACCTCCTCAGCAGCAGGATTGACGTCTATCTGGTGGCTAGACCCTTTCCTCTGGAGCTACCAGAGTTGGTAGGTTTGTTAGCTTTTGTTGTATATATTTTTATGGGTAGGATGGGGCCCTATCCCGCCAATCTTTATTACTCTTAGAGTCTTGTAGACTAGTGTGTGGGGTGTATAGCTACGTTATGGCCATGCTGGCCTAGTTTGTTGGTTTGCCGAAGCTTGTGAGTTGTTTGGTGTATTGTCTTAATATATACCTGCTTTCAGTTTGGGTATAGAAATCATGGTGACCTCGATGGCCCAATCAGGACTTCTATGCTAGTTGTCTATTTCTTTCTATGAACTCTTGGGAGTAGCTGTTTATTTTATAGATTTGTTGGCAGGGGCCTTGCCGGCCAAGGGCTTAGTTTTAAGTCGAGATATACTTGTTTGTTTTCTTGATTGCGTGTGGCTGCCATGTGCTAGTAGAAAATGTTTTAGCAGGGTCGTCTCGGGCCTAAGTTCTGACATTAGGATGCAGTTGCGCCCTTTGAGTTTGGGGCGTGAAAAACTTGGTATCAGAGCAACGTCGTATCCTAGGGAATCTGCAAGATGTGTCTAGTCTATTCTTGTTTATAAATGTGTTGTGCACCACATTCGATAAGCAAAAAGCTACCGGGCATGTTAGAATGACTATACTTCTTTTGCTCACCTCGTGTTATAGAGCAGTGTCATAATGGTTGAGGTTTTTGGCTTATAATTGATATTTGAATGCAGATAGAGATGGTTGACACCAGATAGACCACACCTAGCCAGGGGCTAGATACAGCTGCAGGCGAGGGTACTAGCAAGGTACCACAGGTGGAGGTTGCCCATTGTGAGACCCAGTGGGAGAAATCTTCTCAACCCCTATAGCTTCTCCACCGCTTCAGGAGCCTCTGAGGGCAACAGGATCCCCGGCTCCACCAGCAGTACCACCACTAGTTCCTCCTATTCCATCTGACCAAGAATTCAAGAGTGAAGTATGTATGTTAGCACAATTAGTAGCTGCACAGCGCCCGCTAGTTGCGCCAGATGTTGCCGAACCTTCTGAAGGGCCCGAAAGTTCAAGTGTTCGTGAATTTATTGCCTTGAATCCTCCACAGTTTACAGGGATAGATCGCAGAGAGGACCATTAACACTTTGTTGATCAGCTTCATAGGATCTTCAGAGTCATGCATACCTCAGCGACTGAGTTAGTTGAGTTAGCAGAATTTCGATTGCGAGAAGTTGCAGTATTGTGGTACGAAAGTTAGGAGAGATATAGGGGAAAAGATACATCTCTACCCACTTGGTATAGCTTTACAGAATCTTTTATAAATCAATATTTATCTCAAGAGATTAGGGATAGCCGGGTGGACCAATTTTTGAACCTCCGACAGGGCAGCATGAGTGTCCGAGAGTACGGGCTGAGATTTGATTCATTGGCTAGATTTGCAGCAGCATTTGTTGAAAAGATGCATGACAGGGTACATAGATTTGTGGGAGGGCTTAACTCAGACCATATCGACGTTTGTTCTACCGCTACACTAAATGATAATATGGATATCTCGCGAATTCAGGCCTTTGCACAAGGCATATAGGATCGCCGACATCTACAATATATGAGTGAGAGGGTCGAGAGAGAGAGAGAGACAGAAGAGGGCTAGGCCCACTAGTTCACCGAGAGATTTTTAGGGTGGTCCCAAACCCCGATATTCTAGTAGGCCACCTAGACCTCCACCACAGCAGTTCTAGGGTAGTAGATTTGATCGTCAGTGACAGTCAGGACCAAGTGAGGGTTCATGAGCATTAGGCTCTCAGCAACAGAGGGGTTCAGGACAGGCTAGGACAGCACTGCCACATTGCGCTACTTGTGGTAGGATGCATTTTGGGAGGTGCAGGCAAGGTTCCACAGGTTGTGATTCTTGTAGACAACAGGGTCATTGGTGGAGGAACTACCCGACCATAGGTTAGGGTGGTATAGGTCAATCAACCGAGTTAGTGGTAGGTTCATCCTCATCAACATAGTCTACAGGGCGTGGACCCAGACTTCAGCAGGTAGAGGCAGAGGCAGAAGCAGAGAGGGAGAATCTAGTTCTGGTAGTGGCCAGAACCGTACATATTCACTAGCTGGCCGACAGGACTCAGATTCATCACCATATGTTGTGACAGGTGCAGTAATTTTTTGCTCCCATTATGTTTATGCTTTAATAGATCCTGGATCTACTCTATCTTATGTTACCATATTTATTTTGGGGAAGTTATGTATAGTAGCTGAGTCATTAGATCGACCCTTTTATTGTATCTACACCAGTTGGTGAGTCTATTATTGCTAGGAGAGTCTATTGAGGTTACACAGTAGAAATTATCGACCGTCAGACCTCTGTAGACCTAGTAGAGTTAGAGATGGTCGATTTTGACGTCATTATGGGTATGGACTGGTTAGCATCTTGTTATGCTAATGTTGAGTACCGGATAGAGGTTTTTAGATTCCACTTTCCATGAGAGGTAGTTCTGGAATGAAAATGCGATACAGCAACGCCGAAAGGTAGGTTTATTTCCTATCTTAAGGCGAGAAGGATGATTACTAAAGGTTGTATTTATCATCTTGTTTGTGTTCATGATATAGATGCAGAACCACTGATTCTTTAGTCTATTCTGGTATTTATTGAGTTTCTAGATGTATTTCCAAACGAGCTTCCTGGTGTCTCTCCAGAATGGGAAATTGATTTTGCTATGGATATGCTACCGGGTACACAACCCAAATCTATCCCTTCTTATAGAATGGCCCCTGCTGAGTTGAAGGATTGAAGGATCAGCTGAAAGATTTTCTTGATAAAGGCTTTATTAGGCCAGTGCTTCACCATGGGGTGCACCAGTATTATTTATGAGAAAAAAGTATGGCTCGCTGAGGATGTGTATCAATTATCGACAGCTGCACAAGGCTACTATAAAGAATAGGTATCCCCTTCCGAGGATCGATAACTTATTTGATCAACTACAAGGTTCTAAGTACTTCTCGAAGATTAATTTGAGATCAGGGTACAATCAGGTACGAGTTCAGGAGAAAGATATTCCGAAGGCAGCTTTTAGAACTAGATATGGGCATTTTGAGTTTTTGGTTATGTCTTTTGGATTGACCAATGCCTCAGCATTGTTTATGGATCTAATGAATAGTATATTCAAGTCGTATCTAGATATATTTGTGATTGTATTTATTGATGATATTTTGGTATATTCGCATTCAAAAGTTGATCATGCAAATCATTTACGAGCAGTCCTTCAGGTTCTTCGAGAGTAGGCACTTTACGTAAGGTTCTCTAAGTGTGAGTTCTGGTTGAGCTATGTGATTTTCCTAGGCCATATTGTATCAAATCCAGGCATTACGGTTGATACATAAAAGATTGAGGCCGTAAAGACTTGATCTAGACCCATGACTCCAACTGAGGTTCGTAGTTTCTTAGGATTAGTTGGGTACTACAGAAGGTTTGTAAAAAGGTTTTCTTCACTTTTAGCACCATTAACGAAGCTAACTCAAAAAACATCTAAGTTCCAGTGGACTGAGGCTTACGAGCATAGTTTTCAAGAGCTGAAGGACAGGTTGACATCAGCACCAATTCTAGCATTGCAAGAGGGTTCAGAGGGCTATGCGGTGTACAACGATGCTTCTTGTGTTGGGTTGGGATGTGTTCTAATGCAACATGGTAAGATTATCGCATATGTTTCAAGGCAGTTGAGGAAACATGAGAAGAACTATCCGACCCACGATTTAGAGTTGGCTGCAGTTATACATGCGTTAAAGATCTGGAGACACTATTTGTATGGCGTTCATGTTGACATCTTCACAGATCATAAGAGCCTTCAATATATCTTTAGACAGAAGGAGTTAAATCTGTGACAGCGTCGGTGGCTTGAGTTACTGAAAGACTATGATATGGATATTTTATATCATCCTGGAAAGGCGAATATGGTAGAGATGCCCTCAGTCGAACATCTATGGGTAGTTTATCATATTTAGGTGTTGAGAAAAAAGAGATAGCGCGAGGGTTTCATCAGTTAGCTAGCTTGGGAGTTAGATTGCTAGAGGTAGATGATAGTGGGGTCACAATTCAGGACACAGCCGTATCATCTCTAGTTGTGGAGGTAAAAGTACGGCAACATGATGATCCTAGCTTAGAGAAGCTCATAGCCAAGGCTCAAGATCAATAGTCTTTAGCATTTGATATAGCATGAGATGGAGTCCTCAGATATAGTGGTCGATTGTGTGTTTCGGATGTTGCAGGGCTTCGACATCAAATTATAGAAAAGGCACATCATTCTCATTATTCTTTTCACCCTTGTTCGACGAAGATGTACCATGATATTAAGGAGATTTATTGGTGGCACGGGATGAAGAAGGACGTTGCTGAATTTTATGGCACAGTGTCCTAACTGCCAACAGGTGAAGGTTGATCACCAAAAGCCAGTTGGGCTAGTCCAAGAGATAGTCATTCCTTTGTGGAAGTGGGAAACAATTAATATGGACTTTATATCAGGGTTACCTCGATCGCGCCGTAATTTTGACTCTATTTAGGTAATTGTTGACAGACTAACAAAATCAGCCCACTTCTTACCAGTAAAGACTACTTTCATAGCTGAAGACTATGCAGGGCTTTACATCCGAGAGATTTAGGTTACACGACATCCCAATATCTATTATCTCGGATAGAGGAGCACATTACCGCTAACTTTTGGAAGTCTTTCCAGAAAGGATTAGGGACGCAAGTTAATCTCAGTACCGCCTTTCACCCTCAGACAGATGGCCAAGATGAACTCACCATTTTAACACTTGAGGACATGGTACGAGCATGCATGCTGGACTTTAATGGAAGTTGGGATGACCACTTACCTCTTATTGAGTTTACATACAATAATAGTTATCATTCCAGCATCGGGATGGCACCTTATGAGGCTTTGTATGGTCGAAAATGTAGATCCCCATTAGATGGATTGAGGTAGGTGAATTAGGGTTGATTGGACCTAATTTAGTATAGCAGACAGTGGAGCAAATTAAGATCATTCGGGAGAGGTTCCTAACAGCTCAAAGCCGACAGAAGTCATACTCAGATGTACGATGAAGGGACTTAGAGTTTTGTGTCGATGACTGGGTATTCTTAAAAGTCTAGCCAATGAAAGGTGTTATGAGATTTGGCAAGAAAGGAAAGCTTAGTCCAAGATTCATTAGGCCATATCGGATCCTTCGGAGGGTAGGACGAGTGGCTTATGAGTTAGAATTGCCTTCGGGGCTCGAATCTATTCATCCAGTTTTCCCTATATTGATGCTATAGAAATTCGTAGGAGACCCTTCTCGGGTTGTCCTAGTTGAGGATGTTCAGATCACAGAGGAGTTGTCCTACAAGGAAACTCCAGTTGCCATATTAGATCGACAGGTCCGTAAATTGAGGACCAAAGATGTGGCTTCGGTTAAAGTATTGTGGAGAAACAAGAATAGAGAAGAGGTGACCTGGGAAGCTGAGGATGGCATGAGCTCCAAATATCCTCACTTGTTTCATACCCCAGGGTGATGGCATATCAGTTTATATTAGTGCAGTGAGGTAGGATACCTATCTAATTTTTTATATTATTGCTTATTATTATGGTTGTTGTCATTTTATTTTGCTCTCACTATTATTGCGGAGCTATAGTGCTTAGCTATTTATGTCGTCCTGTGAGACGCCTATGTTTGAATTTCTGCGTTTCAGGTTCCTGGATAGTCACATTTACAAAGGATACTCTGCCTAACTTTGGCAACTCCTAAGGACTTAACCGCGTGACTCATATTTTTCATTCGAGGACGAATGTTTCTAAGGGGGGAAGGATGTAACCCCCTGACTTTTTGAAACGTCTAAATTAACTCGTGCCTTCGTGAAAAGACAAAGAGGGTGAGTAATAAATTAATAATGATGTGGTATGTCATATTTTAAGTGTTCAAGGGTTGTATCTCAAGTTTGAAGTTAGGTATGTCGCAAAATAAAAGTTGGCGAAAGTTATCGTAGGTTCTTTTTTAAAGATTTCTCTAAAATTTGGGTCAAATGTCTCAGAGGTTTTCTCCAAATCTATAAAGAGTCATGGGGCCCACGATCTATCGAATCGAAGTACTATGAGTCTAGTTTCCAACGCATCAAACCGTTTGTATATACAACTTCAGAATAGAGAGATATTTGCGTTTTTGTGAGACTGTGCAAGAAGGCACGTGAGGTGGGTCCCCTAGGTCGGTGGAATCTTATAAGATAGAATCTTCTTCATTTTTTCTTCATTCCAGCTCATAAGAAACCCAAAAAATCAGAGAATTACTCCTCAAATAATCCTTGTGTGTTCATGATCTCTTCTTGACTCCTTATAAAAAATTGCCATACGTCGTGAGCTCGTCGTTTTGGTATAGTTTTCATGGTGAATTGAGTGGTATAGCTCCGTGGAGGTTGTGGAAACAGGGTTTTTTTCGGTGTTTTGATTTATTCAAGTGTTTTGGGCATGCAAATAAATGTAGGAACCATCTTTTTATCAGTATATGGATACCTTAGGTCTTGGATAGTAATTTACGATAGGAATCTGTATCGATTGTCGAATTTTCGTAGTAATTCTTGTCCTTAATTTTTGATTGATTTTACTTTTTTTTAATGTTGTAGTGGTGCAGACAGAGGTATTTTCAGAATAAATTATAAAGGAAAAGGTATGTTAAGGCTATTCCCTTCGTTCATCATGTTTCCTTAGAGCTTGGGAGTGATATAATAGGGTAGTTAATGTTGGTGATCTTGTAGATGTAATTGTGAGTGGTTAGCTGATTGAGTGGTTATCAACCGTGATTATAGGGACTCATAATTTGTTTAGAACGACCCTAAGTTATGAATGACTTGGAAACTATATATATATATATATACTGTTTGTAGATAAATTGCTCGCCTTTAGCCTATTCAATTGTTTGTTGTTTCCCTTATTGTCGTTAGTTGTTGAGCTATGAACTGCATATGGGGGCTATGATGTTGTCTAATAGGACTATGTTATTTCCTAATAGGGCTATGTGTTGCCCACGGGGCTATATTGATACCAAAGAGTGTTATGTGTTGTCTACAGGGTTATTTTGATGCCAAAGAGGGTTATATGTTGCCTACAGGGCTATGTTGATGCAAAAGAGGGCTATGTGCAGCTGACAGAGCTATGATGTTGCCTAAGAGGGCTATGTACTGCCTACGGATCTATATCGTTTCCAAAAAGGGCTATGTAACTTCTTACAAAGACAAGGGGCTACCAATAGGGGTATGTAGATTGATTTGGCACCTTCTGGGCTTATGGGGGCCTAGGTAGGTGGTATGTTGTTTGTACCTACCGAGCTTATGGGGGATTGGTTAGGTTGATGTTTGTTCATTTTTGTATTTTTAGATTCAGTAGTGGGTTAGCATGCTTATACAAATTTTGATTTCCTTACCTGATTGCTTTTGGTATAATATGTTACTTGCTCATTTAGTCTATAGCCTTTCATACTTTGTACATTATTTTGTACTAACGCCCCATTGCCTGAGGGTGCTGCATTCATATATGCATGCCCTGATAGACGACCCAGTAGACCTCCTCAGCAGCAGGATTGACTTCTATCTGGTTGGCTAGCCCCTTTCCTCCGGAGCGGCCAGAGTTGGGAGATTTGTTAGCTTTTATTGTATATATTTTTATGGGTACGGTGAGGCCCTATCCCGCCAATCTTTACTACTCTTAGAGGCTTACAAACTAGTTTGTAGGGTGTATAGCTACGTTATGGCCATGCTGGCCTAGTTTGTTGGCTTGCTGAAGCTTGTGAGTTGTTTGATGTATAGTTTTGATATATACATGCTTTCAGTTTTGGTATAGAGATCATGGTGGCCTCGACGGACCAATCAGAAATTTTGTGCTAGTTGGCTATTTCTTTCTATGAACTCTTGGGAGTAGCTGTTTCTTTTATAGATCTGTTGACAGGGGCCTTGTCGATCGAGGGCTTAGTTTAAGCCGAGATATACTTGTTCGTTTTCTTGATTGTGTGTGGCTTCCATGCGCTAGTAGAAAATGGTTCAGCAGGGTTGGCTCGGGCCTGAGTTCAAGCATTAGGAGCCAATTGCGCCCCTTTAGTTTGGGGAGTGTCAAAATCCCTTTAGTCTTTGTCACATCCACTGGTGCTGAGAAAAGTGGTGCCAGATAATCCAAACTCTCTTCTGGTACACCTGCAGAACGACAAAACCAAGTGATAATACCTCTAAAAGCATACATGTGCCCTTTGTTTACCCGGGCCTTCCTCATTGCAAACTTCAGAACCGAACCAATGTTCAACTCAGTGTTCGTCATCAACGCTTACACCAAACACACTCTATCACATGTGATTTTTGTGTAGTGAAGCCCGGGTATCAAGTGATTCATCACTATTTTTAACCAAACCCGAACTTCTTTGCTCATGTGTGCATAGAGAAGAGATTGGTGAAACTTCTTTGAGTTGTGCTTGGTCCACCGTACCATTGACTGAGGTCTACAAAGTGTGTGTCGGATGGCTCGATATGGTGGTCGCATGTTCAATCTCTTCAGCACCAACGGGTTAGTATCATCTACAGTGCCAACTATTTCTTGACTCTATTGCCTAGTTAGCATAGAACTCTCTAACCACATGCAAGTTCCACTTAGGGGGCTCAGCAAAGATAAACTCCATATGGAATTCATTGATTCTCCTCAATAATCTGGGGAAAATCTCTTGTGAGGTTGTCTCTCTCGATGCACACATCGGGTAAGTATCGTGCTTCCGTGTGTTTCTTCCACCAAACTTTTCCTTCTTTGGCCACTGCTCTCAATCCAAACCTCCGAGTTTTCCCCCGTGGGACTGCTGGTGCGGGAGGGACATTCCCCCCACTTCAAACTCGCTTCGTTTGATTTGATGTTGCCACCTCCATGTCGGGTCTTTTCGTACTTGACATGATTACCTGCAACCACACAAACATCAATTCAGATTAGTCCCCACTCTAATCGAAAGACATGGGTAGTGAGTAGACACCACCACCCCACACTTACTCCGTGGCCATGAGTGACACGACCTTGGTACTCAGAATTCCCAAGGCGACTTAATACTCAATAAATAAAATACAACTACACCCCCACAAAAAATGAACGAACTTCTAACAAGTTGCTTCCTAACCGAGTCTTTGAAGTCCACATACCATACGTAAGGCTAGATCACACATCATTCAACTTACACATATAATAACCACAGCACCACTAACCCGTTTCTACTTAATACTTTAAAACCTATATAATGTCGCGCCTGCACAAGTTCAAACAGCCCCTAGCAACCATACAACTCTCACACAAACCAAAAATACGAGCATGCACATAACTATGTACACCCCATAACATGTGAAAATTCCAATCACAATCCCACATTTAATCACCTATGAAGTGCTACTCAAACTTCACACATACAGAGTAATTTTTCATTAAGAACATACTAAGACGAAACAACACAAACCCCATGAACATAACGAAGAACTGATCCCCACAACAATCATACACCAGATTACACATTCGATCAAAAACACAACCATATACCCCCAAAAGACAACTGCATGAAGACATATTTTACATGTAAGTACAACCAGTGTACCTACTAAAGAATTCGGAATCACTTAGTTCAATAATCACCCAAAAAGAATATGTCAAAGAATCAAGAAGAATATACCGTGGTTATTGAGTGAAAAGTATCGACAGAAGTGGTAAAAGATGACCCAACTTCGCGTTACAGAATGGAGTTTTCGTGCACGTAAAGGGGAGCGGAAGTTGGATAAAAGAATAGGGGGATTTTGGGAGAATAATCGTGAATGTAAGGGAAATAATGGGGGAATTGGGATTAATTTAGGGGTTAAAAAGGGAATTGGGTCGGGTGATTGGGAAAAGAAGATGTGTAAAACCCATCTACTTACTGAGTATCAAATTCAACTTACCAGCTCCGCGATGCGGCTCCATTACGCAGTCCTCTGTTTCGCATAGAAAAATTAATTCAGTGAGACCAAAATTGGGTCAATTATCCTCAACGCGGTATGGGTACATGGATCCCTTATTTTTTTATGAGAAATATAAATCTCATCGAAATAAAACAACTTCTTACCTTCTCTGCGACGCGGCTCCAGTACGGGGTCCTTCATTCCTGCACATTGTAAGATCACCATCCATTAATACAAACCTGATGGGTTGCCTCCCATCAAGAGTCTTAGTTTTTCTCGTGGCACGACTCATATTTTTATATTTTTCTCTATATACCTTTTTTTTCTAACTATTACAATGAATAACAGAAAACTATGACTAATTCCTACAAATGAAATTATGAAAAGAGAAACAAAAATCCTATCTATTACATGTGGTCACGGGCTGCCTCATATGTAGTGCCTGATTTAATGTCATGGCATGACGCAGCTCATGACTTATTCGTCATTCAAGTTGAGTGTTTCTTGCTCAGGATCTACATTATTCCCGAAGTAATGCTTCACTATTTACCCATTCACAAGAAAAGTAGAACTCTTATCCTTATTCCTCAGTTCCACATCCCCATATTGAGTCATTCTCACCACCTCAAATGGTTCACTCCACTTGGACCGAATTTTTTCGGGGAATAGCTTCAATTTTGAATTGAATAGCAACACCAATTGGCCATGCTCAAAGGTACGTGGTACAATGTGCTTGCCATGCCATTTCTTGGTCTTCTATTTATTCAACTTGGCATTTTCATAGGCGTGGAGCCTAAATTCTTCTAGCTCAAGCAGTTGCATTATTCTTTTCTTACCGGCCAATTTAGGATCCAGATTTAACTTTTTGATGGCCAGTATGCTTGATGCTCCAATTTCGCTGGGAGGTGACATGCCTTCCCAAACACCATGCGATAGGGGGAAGTCCCTATTGGTTTCTTGTATGAAGTCCTATATGCCCCAATGTATCATCTAACTTGTCAGCCCAATCCTTTTGTTGCGCATTTATGATTTTTTGTAAGATTTGCTTAACCTATCTATTGGACACCTCCACTTGATCACTAGTTTGAGGATGATAGGTTGTAGCTACCTTGTGTCGCACTCCATACTTAGCCAACAAATTTCTCACTGAACAATTTATGAAATGGTTTCCCCCATCGCTAATCATGGCTCTTGGAGTTCCAAACCTGGTAAAAATGTGCTTTTTGATGAACTTTACTACCACTATTGCATTATTCGTAGGTAAGGCAACAGCCTCAGCCCACTTGTACACATAATCCACTACCACGAGAAGGTATTGATTCCCATTGGAAGCCGGAAACGGTCCCATGAAATCTATCCCCCAAACATCAAATATCTCAACTTCTAGGATGTGTCTTAATGGCATCTCATGCCTTCTGGAAAGAGTGTCCATTCATTGACATTGGTCACAACCCTTCACAAAAAGTGTAGCATGTTTAAATAACGTATGCCAAAAGAAACCAGACTGCAATACCTTATGGGTCGTACGCTCGCCTTTGTGGTGCCCACCATATGGTGAAGAGTGACAACTCTCCAATACTTGCATCGCCTCATTTTCAGCTATACATCTTCGCACTACCTAGTCATGTCCTTGCTTGAATAAGAAAGGTGCATCCCATATATAGAACCTTGCATCATGTCTCAGCTTTTGTTTATAATGTGTAGAAGCCTCGTGTGGAAGCAAACACCTTACCACCAAGTTCACAATATCAGCATACCAAAGTACTTGTGCAATGTTCAATGCTAGCAATGTCTCATCAGAGAATTCTTCATGAATTTGTATGTCATTCTTCACATGAGATGAGTCCTCCAATCTTGACAAATGATCGGCTATTGGGTTCTCAGTCCCCTTCCTATCCTTAATTTCCAGATCAAACTCTTACAGGAGTAAGATCCATATGATCAGCCTCGGCTTTGTATCCTTCTTGTTGAATAAATACCTAATAGCAACATGGTTAGTGTAGGCAATAACCTTGGTACCTACCAAGTAAGAACTGCACTTATCGAAGGCAAACACTAGTGCAAGTTTCTCTTTCTTTGTGACTGTGTAGTTTGATTGTGCTGCATCAAGAGTCTTGCTAGCATAATAAATGAAATGAAATATTTTTTCCGTTCTCTAGCCCAGCACTGCACCCACAGTTATATCACTAGCATTGCACATAATCTCAAAGGGTAGCTCCCAGTTAGGAGCAATTAAGATTGGAGCTTCAATCAAATTCTTCTTTAGTAGCTGATAAGTCAGGGATTTCGACTCATTTAGGGCTTAACATTCAAAGTTTTAGTGTCCTCAATGCCTATTTTATGCTTTAAACTGATGTTAAAATGTTAATTTGCAACAAGGAAAGCAAAACAGCAAGGCAAGGACATTTTGGGCAAAAAAAAAAGTGAAAAAGCTAATGAAGCTGAAAAAAAGCAAGGTTGGTACTCACCAAAACAACTCGAAGAGTCGCCGAGTGGACCTTCAGCTCGCCAAAAGTTCCAGTAGGCCAACCCATGGATAAAATCAACTCAGCGAGAGAATTGGTGCTTCGGCGACGCACCGAATAGATCGGTGATGTCGACCTTGATCGCCTAAAGTCGCAGAAGATAGGTGGTGAAAGGCCAAGACAAGAAGGCGATAGAAGGGAGAATTTGGCGCATCGCTGACCAGGTCGCAAAGCCCAACTTATTTCACCGAATGACTCCAAAGCTGAAAATCTCGAAACATATAAATGCAATTTTCAAAAGAAGAATAGGAGTTCCCACATTGTCTAGTTCTGGGTTTTTGATCCTCAACATTCTAAACATTGTTTTTACACTTTTTCAGTAGAGATTTAGGGTTGGATTGATTTTTGCTTTAATTAGAACATTTGAAGACTTGCCGATTGTTGCCTAATTTGATGGAAAACATAGTTGGTAACTATTTTTTGCTCTTTATGATGTTTGGCTAGAACCCCCATTCTTGGGGGTGTGATTATGTAATTGAATGTTTCAATAAGCTTATGGGTGTTAGTATTTACTGATTCTATTGTTGATTTGAAGTGAGTTCAATTAATAGTTGAGTTTTAATTGATGAATTGTAGTTGCAAATACAATTCTAGTTTAGCAATCCAAGCTTGTTTGAGAAAGAAGTATTAAAGTTAAAACTATTAGTTGATGATTGTAGTGATTGGGTTACTGTAGACTTAGCTTGAGAAAGTGGGTCTAAATGCAAACCTACTAATCTAGCTTAAAAAAGTAGATTGATTGAGGTATTGGGTTGTTTATATGTGTTGTCCTTTTCGAGGTTCGAAAGAACTCACTTAATTCGTGATAGTTGATTGAGAAATGGCTATTTCACCTAAAGCCTAGCCTACCCACTAAGATTCAACGACTTCTAGTAAATAATAATCACCCATTTTGTGAAATGGGCATTCAATTGATCACACTCCCAAGAAATCCCCTCTACTTGTTTACTCCCGGTTGTTCATAGTTCTTAATTGTGCACTCAAATCCCCCCATTTGACATTAATTGTCAACTCGTTGTCATTTATTTTATCTTTTCACAAATGTCTACATCTACAAATGATTAAAACACAATTTTACTTCGTAATTGAATTCTTTACCGAATCACTCCCTGTGGGATCAACCCCAACACTTAGTTGGGTTTATACTTGTTAGCAACAACCTACACTTAAAATTGGATGAAGTGTAGTTGAGCGTTATCAAAAATTATGCCACTGTCGGGCAGTGGTGTTTAGAATTCTATTAGTGAAATTTAGTTGTAAACTGATTTTGTTGTAGTTAAATCAACTTATTTTTGTTCTTTGTTTGCTGCTCTTAAACATGTGAAGATATAAGTGTTAACGGGAGCAATGCTATCCAACTTGAGCACAATGATGACATCGGTAACTTGCACGATGTCAATGAATATCAGTTAGGAAGTGTGGGTGATATTCGATTGCCTCCGACTGTGGGAAATACGTGTTTCATGTGACTAGCACTATGTTGTTGTTGTTGCAAATGAAGGGTCTCTTTGGAGGTCTTGTTACTGAGGATCCTCATGACCACATCCAAAACTTTGTGGACATGTGTGGGCCATTTCTTTTAAGAACATTACTCAGGAGTCGGTCTGACTTCGTTTGTTTCCTTTTTCTCTAATGGGAGAGGCAACAAAGTAGTTGGCCGACTTACCAAGGGAATCAATTACTTCTTGGGAGGAGCTCACTGATGTGTTTTATGTAAGATTTTTCCCTCCCTCAAAGATGGTGCAGTTGAGGGATGATATTCAGAACTTTAAGCGAGTGGATGGTGAACCTATTCATGAGACATGGTTGAGGTTTCAAATATTGCTACTCCAATATCCAACTCATCGACTCCCGAACAATGTGTTGCTACAATAGTTCTACCAGAGCCTAGATTCAGTCAACAGGGGTGTGGCAGACTATCTTGTTTGGGGAGGAATCATGCAACAACTATTTTCTATAGCATCTACTCTTCTTGATGAGATGACGAAAATCAACTGTGCTTGGTACACTAGAAAAGATCAAGTGTCTCCTTTGAACTTTGGGGTGACAAAGGAACAGATGGAAAAGAACCAAGAGCGGGATGAAAAGATAGCCAAGATGATGACCCAAATAGACCTATTGACTAAACACGTTATGGGAAGTGGTTCTAAGGTTATGAATGCAGTCAGAGTTAATGGAGTAAATCCTGATGTACCGCACTTTGAAGATATGTACAATAAGGAAGTACATTTCTTAAAAAATTAGGGAGCAGGTTTTCATCCGAACCATCCAAGGTTGGGTGGGAATTAAGGTTGGAACAGGGATCGTGATAACGCTTAAAGAGATCGAGATAGGGAATGGCATGAACGTGGTACGAATTGGTGAGAGCGAGACGATGACAAAGAACAAAATGTACCTCCCCATGAGCATCAAAAGCAAAAAGAGCCAAAGGCTGATCCTGAAAACTTCTGCACCGAGGATATGCTTGCATGCATTCTCAACAGAGTGGAAGGATCGGACAAGGTGCTAAAGGAAACAAAAGATGAAGTCTCTTCTCTAAACCAAATAGTTACCTCATATTCGGTATCAATTAAGCAGTTGGAAACACAGATGGTCAAATCTTGACTCATTTAAATCCAAGACCAAAAGGAGGTTTACCGAGTGATACCATGGTTTACCCAAAGAATGAAGCTTGAAATCATGTCTTCATCGTGCCACGACGTTAAATAAGGCACTTCCTAGGAGGCAACCCAAGTTTTTAGTATTTAATTTTATTGTTTGAATAACAGTTATTAGATGTGCAGGTTGAAAATTCAAAATTTGGGGAAAAGAGGCAATTAGACAGCTTAGGTACTGTTCGGTGACTCACCAAAATAGGTCGGCGAGCTCGATGTGGACCGCCTTTTTTACCAACCAAATGGCTAGAGTTCTCGTAACTTCGGCGGTAAAAATCACCATTCGGCGCATCATCGAATGGTCGGCAACATAATTTATCATCGCCGACTGGGGCACGAACTGAAGGGTCAAAAAGGGTTTTAACTATTTTAAATTAAAAAATCCCCTATATTTTGTATTTTCCGACTCTTGCACTCTTACACTTAAATTTTAGATCATTATTTTGCTTAGTATTTTTGTGTGGGGATCATTTACTCGGGGGAAATTTGCATTTATCTTTCGTATTTGCTCACCGGACTTTTGCTTCTGTCTATTTTGAGGTTGGTGTCCCAAACTTGACTTGATTTATAGTTGTTTGTGATTCATGCTCGTATTATTGTTGGCTCTATTGCATAATCTTGCGTATTTGGTTGATTTTTCATTAAGGGCTACTATAGTATCATGTTAACTTTTGTGTTTTGATGAGTCCATGATTTAGACTAATTTAGGGCTTTGTTTCAAGTTTTTTAGTGTCCTCAAATGCATATATTGTGCCAATAACTGATGTAAATCATTGATTTTTCAGGTATTTGGATTGAGGAACAAAGCATGGACACTAATGAGCAAAAAGGAACACGGCAGCTGAAAGAACGATGAAAAGAAGGCCTGATGATCGCCTAATCCATTGGGTGAGTCGTCAAATGGCCATGATCTTATCTAAAGTTCTAGTGTGCAAAGCCCTTATGGAGAAAATCAAGTCGGTGATAGAAGGAGTAGTCGGCGTGTCATCGAACGGTTCCACAATGCAGTGCTAGATCTCCTAAAGTTACAGAACTTGAAGATGTTGAAGGCCAAAGCAAAACAGCGATGGAACTGATCAAAGGGTGGATCGGCGATCCCAACTTATTGCGCCAAATGGTCCTTCGCAACACCATTTTTGGCGACTATAAATACATTTTCAAACTTTACGTTTAGTATCAAATTTTATTCTGAGCATTCATTAGAGTAATTTTTTAGTTAAAACTGAGAGTATTGAGACAATATTTTCCATAGCTTTGAAGAATTGAAGTTTTCCATTTTTGAGAAATTGGAAGGGGGTCTTTGAGATTTTTCAACCTTGACCTTTGTAAAGACGATATTAATCTTACCCAGTTGATGGAAACACAATTTGGTAACGATTTTAATCTTTTTATGACGTCTAGCTAAAACCTCAATTCTTGGGGTGTGATTATGTGATTATGGGTTGATTTAGTTGTTGGGTATTGCTAATTGATAGTTTAAATGATGTTTAAAAGTGATTTCAATCAGTATTTGTGGTTCAATTTAAAGGATTGTTGTTGTAAATGCAACTCTACTTTCGTGTTTTTGGCTTGCTCGACAGAGAGCTTTTACAACCAAGATTACTGATTTGATGGTCAGTGGTATTGGGTTGTCATGGGTTCAGCTCGAGAGAGTGAATCCTAAACCTTTTCCACACATTCAACTCGAGAGATTGAATGGACTAAAGCGTAGGTTGTTCTTAATTGCTGTGTATTGGTGTTCGAGAGGAACCAATTTAATTCGGGATAAATTGTTCGAGAAAAGTTTACCCCACTAAATTCTAGCTTATTCACTAATTTACAGTTATTTATTATTAGTTGCAATTACCCATTTGTCTACCTTAGCCTATAATCCAATCAAATCCCAAGAACCCGTCTCTTTACTAGTTTATTTGTGCTATTTGTTATTGTTGTAGCTGATAGTTAATATCAAACACCCTGTTATTTGACACTTGTGTCACCCTTTAATTTGAACTATGCTTTGATTCGTAAATGTCTTTACCGATGATTGGCATAAACAAATTCATACTTGGCTCTTGATTCTCAAACACGTACCACTCCCTGTGGTAATCGACCCCAACTCACTTAGTTGGGTTATACTACTGACTAATGATCGTTGGCACTTAGAATTGGAAGAAGTGTCCTGATACGTGAAATCAAAATGGAGCCGCAGTCGGGGAGTGGTTCTGGTTGAGAATCTTTATTTAAGTCAAATTTTGTTCTTGTTAGTTATAGTTGAACTTACTTAATTTTGAGCTTTGGTTTGTGTGTTGCTGTTTTGAGCAGAGAATTGGAGCATGACTTGTAGCACAGTGACCCAATGGATCACCCTCCTTTGAGATTGATGATTTTTCGGGATAACATCCTAAATTTCAAGCAATTGGAGGGTGAAGCCATTTATGAGTTATGGCAAAGGTTTAAGACCCTATTGCAGTAATGCCCAACTCATGGAATTCCAGAGAAGATGCTTCTGGAATACTTCTACCGAGGTCTTGGCCTCGAAAATAGAATAGTGGCTGACCAAATCTCTCCAGGTAGTCTCATCTAGTTACCTTATGCAAAATCAGCCCACCACCTTGATCACATGGCCAAGATCAACAAGGAGGAAGAAAAAGACCAAGAATTAGCCAAATTGTTGAGTCAGTTGGATGTCTTGGCCAAGAAAGTCATGGAATTGGAGGTAGTGTCCAAAAATAAGGATAGATACATTCTCACTCACGAGCGACGACAGATGAAGAAGCAAGAAGGTGGACGAATTGATGAGGTCCTCTTACTCATCCTACACAAAGTCGAAGAGCATGACAGAGTGTTGGAGGAGATAAGGGAGAATGTCTTGATGTTGAACCAGATGACAACCTCTCATTCCATGCTCATTCAGCTACTAGGGTCCCAAATACACCAAGTGTCGTCTAATCTCTACCCAGAGCCAGAAGAAGGGATGCCTTATGAAGATAAGGCAAACCCCACTACTGGAACTTAAGTGGGGCCTTACATCGCGCAACAACGTTAACTAAAGCGCTTTTTGGGAGGCAACCCAAGGTTTTATTGCTTTCATTTTGTTTTACAAATAATCGTGTGCTGATTTAGCAGGTTGAAGTGTAGAATGTGTTTGAAAAGTGCAGGTTTGCGAGCTAAAAGTCCAGTCGGCAAGCCCGACTTAGACCGCCATTGGACTCAGGAAATGCTAGGGTCTAAGTATGTAAAACTCGGCGAGCCCAAGAGTAGATTGGAGAATCACCGACTTGGTCGGCGATCACGACTTTGTCCGCTGTTTGGACCCCACAATAAATTGAGGTCCTGTAAACCTTGGCGAGGTAAGTGCCCACTCGGTGTGTCACCGAGTGGGTCCGCGAGCAAGACTAATGTCGTCGAATAGGTGAGAACTAGACAGTTTTTAAAGGCCAAAGGTTTAAACTTTCAAACCCTTTCACTTTCCCTCACTTTTGAACTTTCCAAAATCACACCCGCACTCTAGTATTCCATATTTTTGAGTTATTATCGTATTTGAGTCATTGACTATGTGCTCGGAGTTGGAATCTTTGCTGCCTAGCTTTTCAAATCTTGATTATTCAGTATCTAAGATTGGTTTTCTAAACCCTGAATTCATTTTTAGAAATTTAGTGCTCATTTACAATTATTTTATCTTAGTGATGTATGTTGGGCCTCTCTGATCGTAATTGTATTTGTGTGTGTCTGTGTTAATTCAAATATTTTGCCCGTATTGGCTTTAATGTTGATTTCCTGAGATTTTGTGCTTTAAACTTGATTAAAATTTGTGGGGTTTTGCTTGAATGTTGTTGGGTCCAATCAGGTGAAGTCTAAGTAGCCCGCATTTGTGCCAAATGACGTATTTTGCCCAATGATGGAGCGGTTGACGTCATTCTTAAGGGAAAAAGTGGTCAAACGGCCAAATTTGGCCAAACTGGGAAAAGTCTGAGTATCCCGGGGGTATGGGAGTAATGGGTCTTAGTTTAATTTGATGGGTGCATAATTTGATTTTGTTTTCGGGGGTTGTGGGGTTGAATTTGAGAAGTTGGGTTGAAAGTAGGCACGTTGGGTCGTTTGGCGAGCTGGGTCGAGCTCGCCGAACCACTCGACGGTTGGCCGAAGTTCCCCATATCACCTTTAATTTCATGCTAAATGTGAAGTTTGGTTCTGTGACTTTCGGTGAGAAGCCTGAAGTCGTCGAATGGACTCGGCGACCCGCGGAAAGTCCTTCTTGATCGCCCTTTGTCTATGCCCCTGACCCTTAATTGCACTGTAACTTTCGGTGGGCTAAGCCATGCTTGCGGAATGCTCTCAGTGATTGGCTGAAAGGCTCTCCCCATCGCCAATAGGCCAAATTTTTCTAGGATTTTAAAGCCAATCCTTTCGGCGAGCTCGATATAGCTCACCAAAGAGATTAGGCGACTCGCCGACCCATTCGGCGAGTCTATCTGCAACTCTTCTTCTATGCATCTAATTGAATTGTTTTTAACTCTTTCCTAATGTTTTGCAGTTATGGCAAGGACAAACATTGACATGCCGCCCCGCAAAAGCCTAAGTTGGGAGTGTGGTCAAAAGAGAAGGTAAATCAATAAATGCAAAGAAGTCCCCTTGAACCATGATTTTTGAGAAAAATGGAACCCCTCCATACAAAAAAAAAAGAGAAAAAGAATGCAAAAGTTGTGGAATAAAGTTGTGAAAGTGCAAACAAAATGGGGTATCCAACATGTCCATGGAAAGTGAATAATAGGGCGACTTTTGAGCATGAATGAGAATGATGAAGGAAATGGAAGGAAGTGTTAGTCATACCACATATCATGAGGATAGCAGCCATTGAGCCTAAATGACCATACCTTTGCACTCAGCCCTGTTACAAGCCTTGAAAAGACCTTTTTTATCTTGAGTGAGCTAAAACAATTGTTGATTGGAAAATACAGGCAAACCTATAAGTGGAGTCATGCATTGTGTTCATCTTTGTGAGTGTGAGTGTTGCATTTAATTCCGAAGCTTTAAATTGTTGAACCATTATGTGTGGATAAGGAATCATCCTTTGGGTAAGGGTATTTGAGCACCTTTGTTGAGCTTGAACTTGTATTTGAAGCAAGTATTGTGAGCTTGAGACTCTTTGGTAATGGTGAGCCACAACTTGAATCTTTGAGTGCACAATTGATCCTTGCATGAGTAAGTTGAGTCATTTTGTATGCATTCATGATTGAGTTTTGTGTAGCACTGTTTGAGACATCCTTTTTGAGCTGCTGAACTTGAGTTTTACTTGAGGACAAGCAAAAGTTTAAGTTGAGGGTGTTGATGAGTCCACAATTTCGACTCATTTAGGGCATTATTTCAAGTTTTTTATTATCCTCAAATGCATATTTTGTGCCAATAACTGATGTAAATACTTGATTTTTCAAGTATTTGGATTGAGGAACAAAGCATGGACACTAATAAGCAAAAAAGAACAAGGCAGCTGAAAGAACGAAGAACAAAAGGTCTGATGATCGCCTAACCTATTAGGTGAGTCGCTGAATGGCCATGATCTCGCCTAAAGTTCCAGTGTGCAAAGCCCTGAAGAAGAAAATCAAGTTGGCGATAGAAGGAGCAGTCGGCATGTCGCCGAACGGTTTCGTGATGCAGTGCTAGATCACCCAAAGTTACAGAATTTGAAGATGATGAAGGCCAAAGAAAAACGGCGATGAAACTGACCAAAGGGTGGATCGCCGAGTGGATCAGCGATCCCGACTTATTACGCCGAATGGTCCTTCGCAGCACCATTTTGGCGACTATAAATATATTTTCAAACTTTATGTTTAGTATCAAATTTTATTTTGAGCATTCATTAGAGTAATTTTTGAGTTAGAACTGAGAGTATTGAGATAATATTTTCCTTAGCTTTGAAGAATTGAAGTTTTCCATTTTTGAGAAATTGGAAGTCGGTCTTTAAGATTCTTCAACCTTGATCTTTGTAAAGATGATATTAATCTTACTCGGTTGATGGAAAAACAATTTGGTAATGATTTTTATCTTTTTATGATGTCTAGCTAAAACCTCAATTCTTGGGGTGTGATTATGTGATAATGGGTTGATTTAGATGTTGGGTATTGTTAATTGATAGCTTAACTGTTTAAAAATGATTTCAATCAATAATTGTGATTTAATTTAAAGGGTTGTAGTTGCAAATGCAACTCTACTTTCGTGTTTTTGGCTTGCTCGAGAGAGAGGTTTTAAAACCAAGACAATTGATTTAATGGTCTGTAGGCATTGGGTTGTCATGGGTTCAGCTCGAGAGAGTGAATCCTAAACCATTTTCCACACATTCAGCTCGAGAGAGTGAATGGACTAAATCATAGGTTGTTCTTAATTGTTGTTTATTGGTGTTCAAGAGAAACCAATTTAATTCGGGGTAAATTGTTCGAGAAAAGTTTATTCCCACTAAAGTCTAGCTTATTCACTAATTTGCAGCTATTTACTATCAGTTGCAATTACCCATTTGTCTACCTTAGCCTATAATCCAATCACATCCCAAGAACCCGTCTCTTTACTTGTTTATTCGTGCTATTTGTTGTTCTTGTAGCTGATTCGTAAATGTCTTTACCTATGATTGACTTGAACATATTCATACTAGGCTCTTGAATCTCAAACACGTACCACTCCCTGTGGGATTCGACCCTAACTCACTTAGTTGGATTATATTACTAACTAACGATCGTTGGCACTTAGAATTGGAAGAAGTGCCCTGATACGTGAAATCATGTTTTGACCCTTAATTGTTGAATTTTGTTTTTAAATTGCTTGAAATAATGGGTGGGTAGTGGTAGTATGTTGGGCCTGGTGAGGTTGAAGTCTAAGTAACCTGAATTGTATCGATTAACTGAATTTTCCCATTGATAGAGAGGGTGACGTCATTCTTAAGGGCAAAAGATGTTAATTGGTCAATTTTAGACAAATGGGGGGGAAGTCTGAGTACCCCGAGATCATCATTGGTATGGGTCTGGGTTTAATTACATAGAATAGGGCTTTAATTTCATTGTTGTGGGTTGTGTATTAAAAATTGAAGGTCGGGGTCAAAAATTGGCATGAGATAATAGTCGGTGAGCTTCATCGAGCTCACCGAATGACTCAGCGGTTCACAAAGTGACCCTTCGATCCCCCTTTTGTTCTTAATTTTTGTTGGTTGATTTTGTAACATTCGGACGTATGCCTAAGATCGATGAGTTTACTCGACGACTCGCCGAATGAATTTGTGATCGCTGAATTATGTAAAACATTATGTAACTTTCACTGAACTACCTTTGGTTCGCCGAACAAGTTCAGCGAATAGCCGAGTGACCCTGGACCTCGTAAACTTGTGCTAATTTTTGTGCAATTTTGTTCTGTTACTTTCGTCGTTCTCGACAAAGCTCGCCGAATGAGTTCGGTGACTTGCCGACCTAGTCGGAGAGTTTTTCTACATATTTTCAATAGTGATGTTTTGTTGACCTGTTTCTAATGTATTAGTTCGTTATGTGTTGTTTTGTAGATATGGCCAGACCTAAAGTT
The DNA here is from genome assembly GCA_036250505.1 of Solanum acaule. Classification (NCBI taxonomy): domain Eukaryota; kingdom Viridiplantae; phylum Streptophyta; class Magnoliopsida; order Solanales; family Solanaceae; genus Solanum; species Solanum acaule. The sequence continues at coordinate 18,437 of JAJOOR010007698.1, read as the reverse complement.
CTCGGTAAGAACCAACCACCCCAGAAGAGAGAACGTGGAATAGTTATTACTGAGGTTGTTACTCCGCCACAAGCAACACAACCCAAACTTCCTCCAATAGGAGGGAAGGGCATAGGAAAAGGGAAGGGTCATGCGTAGCCAAGTCTAGCTGAGGATAGCTCCGATAGCATGGGCATCTACGACACCCACCTCATCACGTCGAAATCTGATCGTGAGTATAATTCGGGGTCTAGATCACCAGCATCTATTTCCGAGCTAGAGGATGATTAGACTTTTCAAAGTAGGCAAGCTGAGTTGTGCTTTAAAGCGCTGCATGATCCAGCCAAAATACCGGTTACTCTGACGCCTCTTCCACCTCCAGCACAGACTGTTGAGCAGGCACCACCAGTGCCCCCGGTACAAGCACCTCCACCTCGATCGATGAACAGACTTAAGGCAGCCAAGTCGAGGATGATTTTAGATGAAAAGAGGTTGTCTACAAATAGAGTGGTGGGAAAGTATCCAGATGTGTGGGACATCATTAGGTTCCACTAGTTTGAGAGAATCACACAGCCCCAAGGCTCACACATACCTTCATAGGTCCGAGAGTTTTACACAGAGTATGGGAGGCTGGTTCCAAAGGGGAAGAAGAAGGTCAGCTCATTCTTACCGGTTGATCATATGGTGGTGTGTGGTAAAAAAGTTAAATGCAGTAGTACAAACATTAATGAGGTGATGGGGTGTACTATGAATGTGATCCATTTCTAAATGGATTGAATACAAAAGAAGACCCTCGATGACCTAAAGGATGGTTGGCTCCTTTGATTTATGACATCATACCGCCATGGATCAAGTCAGGGTTCCAGATTGAGAAGAATGACCTAAATATAGTTGCACGGTATTGGTTCGGATGCATTAGCAGCACGTTGATGCCTTCCTAGAAGGATTCCATACTTTGGAATCCTAAGGCGGCTTTATTAGAATCCATCATTGATCGGTATAGACTGAATCCCCAGTTGATTATTGAGCAAGAGATGGCCATGAGGGCCAAGCAAAGCCAGACATCATTTCTTTTCCCGGTGCTGATCACGGAGTTATGTCGGCGTGCTTGAGTGCCCTTTGTGGCAAAGACGAATGTGGAAGTGATACCCACTTCCTCTACTAACATACGAAGAATTGAAGTCGAGTACACTAAGGATGAGGCTGAGAGGATCAAAGTAGTGCTGATGGACACTTCCTCGATTGTAGATAGAGAGATGTTAGAGACAGATATAGCCTCTCCCACTCAGGCCGGTGAGCCTTCAGGTACACCTAGCACTACTACTACTACTTGTTCTTTGTCTACTTCTACCACCACTACTGTTGTTGTTGTTGTTGCTGCCCGTCCCCAATTGACACAGGTGATGCTATACAAGATGGGTTATCTAGCCCAATCTGCTAAAGTACGTGGCTCCCGGGTAAAGGCATTGTCCCCGGACTGATTGAGAAGGCCATTGTTTCTGTGCTAGCTCCTATCAGATCTGAGTTGCGGGAGAACCAGGAGTTGATCACCTCACATGGCCTTAGAGGCCCTCATGGTGCGAGTGGAGGCATGTGAACAGAGTGGACGCCACCAGTTGATGTCACGGACTTGAGAGCCGATGTTGCTAGTTTGAGACGTGGCGTGGATGAGCTCAAATCCATGGATCTGTTTATGTTCTTGAGGTTCCGAGTACAGAGATGTCAACTATTTATGAGATCCCTCCAGCTACTACGACTGGAGAAGCTACTATAGTTGATGATGATGTCAAATCGGATGCTCTCAAGACTGATGAGGATAAACTTGGTACCCGTAATGCAGTTGTGTATGATGACTTGGAGGATCTAGAGGGTGCGATGGTATACACGGCCATGAAGGCCTCTCTTTAGGACACTTCAATTGTTGGCTCCAATGGAGCAAAGGATGGAGATGAGCCAGGCAATTATGCCCAGATTGAGAGAGCCTCGGATGTGCAGAGTTCACCTCAGGCTTAGCCTGACAGGGGGATCTTGACTTGTTAAAGTTGGCAACATCATTCATAGTTTAACTTGACCTATTCTGTAGTATAGCTATTTCTTAGCTTAGTTGTTAGTTTGATATTTTATTAGTACGTGGGTTTCTATTATTTTCTAGAGTAGCAGATAGCTTTCCCTAAAGTTTAGGAGAGTTAGGTTAGTGGATTTAGTTAGTGGTTTAGTGGGATTGTGACTCTATTAAAAAGTGTAATTCTATCAGTCCATCATTCTTATTCTCTGGAAACTATTATCTCAGACTCCTTTAGTTATATTTTACTCGAGCTTATTGTATCTTAAATTCTTCATTTGGTATCAAGAGCAAGGTTATTCCTTGGGAGATCATTTACTGTAGTTTTTTTTTTTTGAGACTTTGTTGCTAACACAATGACAGACCTACAAGTTGTCGGCGGAATGAAAAAGCTCAACAACAGCAATTACATTACATATGGTCAACTTGCATAATGTCTTATATGCAAGGGCAAGATCTGTGGGAGGTTGTCAACGGTAGCAAGGTGACACAACCAGCAGTAGAAGATGCAAACGGCACTCCACGAAAGTGGAAGATAAAAGTTGGTAAGGCTATGTTCGCTTTGAAAACAACGGCCGAAGAGGATGTGTTAGAGCACATACGAGACGCAAAGAAAAATGATACGAGGGTCCAACTCTTAGAGAGTGAATTACTCTCGATAGGACAATGCAACATGACAATTGCACAATACTTTCATAAGGTGAAGATGCTATGTCCAGAGATTTCAGAGTTAGATCCACAAGCTCCAATTGGAGAGACGATGATGAAGCGGATCATAATCAATGGTCTGAAGCCTGAATATAGAAACTTCATTATTGTTGTACAAGGATGGCAAAATCAGCCATCACTTGTAGAATTTGAGAATTTGCTAGCAGGACGGGAAGCCTTGGCTAAGCAAATGAGCGGAGTCTCTCTTAAAGGCGAGGACGAAGCATTCTACATCAACAAAAGAAGAGGGAACTCCAAGCAGTACAACGCCTGTGGATCAAAACAAACTGATGATAAGTTAAAAAATCACCAAGGAGAAGGAAGCTCTCGTCTAGGGGGAAGTTCGAAAAACAATTGAGGGCAACAACAAGAAGTTTGAATGGAAATGCCATAACTGTGGGAAGAAGGGACATAAAGCCAATAATTGTTGGTTCAAAAAGAGGATTGTTGAGAGCAACGATGTTGCTACCTCCGGTCTAAAGGAAAATAATGAAGATGATTGGGATGCTGAAGCGTTCTTAGCTATAGAACAAGAAGAGCTAGCTCTTACAGTAACAACCTCTAAACAAATTGACTATGAGAATGATAGGATTGTTGACTCGGGATGCTCAAATCATATGACTGGTGACAAAAAAAAGCTGCAAAATTTGTCCGAGTATAAGGGAAGTCGTGAAGTCGTGACTGCAGATGACAAAATATTACTGATAGCTCACATTGGTAAGACTATTGTGTCTCCAAATAGTTGTGCTGATCTGATGCTGCTTCAAAATGTTTATCATGTCCCAGGTATGAAGGAAAATCTTCTTTCAGTAGCTCAATTGACATCTTCGGGTCATTATGTTCTATTTGGTCCGCAAGATGTAAGAATATACCATGATCTTGAGGTTAAAGAAGAGCCAGTGATGAAGGGGCAAAGGTTAAACTTTATTTATGTAATGTCGGCAGAAACCGCATATATAGACAAGACAAGGAAGAATGAGATGGCAGACTTATGGTACATGCGGTTGAGTCACGTTAGCTACTCTAAACTTAGAGTCGTGATGGAAAAGTCAATGTTGAAGGGTCTTCCCAAACTTCCAGTAAGGACGGATGTGATATGTGCAGGTTGTTAGTTGTCGTATCAGGATTCGAAATATATAGCCAAAGAACCATTAGAGTTAATTCACTCAGATGTGTTTGACCCTGTCAAGCAACTCTCTGTTGGTGGGATGAAATATATGTTGACATTCATTGATGATTTTTCCAGGTACGTGTGGATTTATTTTTTAAAGGAGAAGTCTGAGGTATTTTCAAAATTCAAAGAATTCAAAAAGGTTGCAAAAGGAGAAGTTGGCAAGAAAATTCTTTGTCTATGAACTGACAATGGTGGAGAATATACCTCACGTGAATTTTCTGAATTCCTTGTAAAGTGTCGAATACGCCATCAGTTCACATGTCCAAATACTCCACAACAAAATGGTGTAGAAGAAAGGAAGAACAGACACCTAGCAGAAATCTGTCGGAGCCTGCTTCACGCAAAAAATATCCCAGGACAATGAAGACTACAGCTTTTGTGATCAACAGACTTCCTCAACAAAGGTTACATTTTCTTTCACCTTTTGAGAAGTTGTGGACATGAAATCCTCTGTTAGCTATTTTCGTGTTTTCGGATGTGTATGATACGTATTTGTACCTAATCATTTACGTAGCAAAATGGACAAAAAGGTTGTTAGGTGTATCTTTGTAGGGTATGACAGTCAACGAAAAGGGTGGTAATGTTGTGATCCAACAACAGGGAAGTGCTACACTTCTCGAAATGTGATATTTGATGAAGCTTCTTTCTGGTGGTCTTCAAATAAGGAATTGTTGCCAGATTCAGATGTCTTCAAAGATGTGTTAGGCTCTTCCCATGTCCAATTGAGTCTAGATGGACCTAAAGGTGAAGCTAATGAAGACAATGTTGATGAAGTTGTGGCTCAAAATATGTGGCAAACTAGTATGTACAAACAACCAGGTGAAGAAGGTGAGCTAATTAGAGCAGATTCACCACCTCCACTCAGAAGGTCAACAAGGATCAGAAAGCAAAATCCCAAGTTCGCCAATGCTGCCATCGTAGAAAATGAAATGAAAAGGAATCAGAAAATTTGAGAAAGCATTCCCGAATCCAAAGTGGATTAAAGCTATGGAGAAGGAAATTGTTGTGCTACAACTGAATCAAACGTGGGAGCTCATGACAAAACCAAGGGATGCCAAACTTATTTCCTGTAAATGGATTTACAAGATAAAGCGTCACACAAATGGATCAATTGAAAGGCGCAAAGCTCGTCTAGTAGCTCGGGGTTTTTCTCAGCAATATGGACTAGACTATGATGAAACGTTTAGTCCAGGGGCAAAGCATACTTCTGTTCGGGTTTTACTTCCACTTGCAGCTAGTAAAGATTGGAACCTATGGCAGATGGAAGTAAAAAATGCATTCTTGCACGGAGAGTTGGATCGAGAGATTTACATGTGTCAACCAATGGGTTTTCAGAGTCACGATTATCCTGAATATGTTTGTAAGCTTTGAAAGGCGCTCTATGGATTAAAGCAAGCGTCAAGGGCATGGTATGGTAAGATTTCTAAATTTCTTACTCATAATGGTTTTTCAGTAGCACCGTCAGATTCCAGCCTGTTAGTGAAAATTGTTGGCAGAAAACTAGCTATTGTGCTAGTATATGTAGATGATCTAATCCTAGCAGGAGATTGTGAAGAAGAAATTTTGCGAACAAAGGAGAATTTGTCAGTACGCTTCCAGATGAAGGAACTCGGACATCTTAACCATTTTCTTGGCTTGGAGGTTGATCGCAGTGAAGAAGGAATTTGCTTGCATCAGCAAAAATACTCGAAAGATCTATTGAATAAGTTTGGGATGTTCAATTGCAAACCAACCTCAACACCGCTGGATCCAAATGTCAAGATGTGTGCTCATGAAGGGAAAGACTTGGAAGATGCAACAATGTATCGGCAATTGGTGGGTAGTTTGATTTACTTAACTTTAACAAGACCCGACATCTCTTACGCAGTAGTTTTGATGAGTCATTACATGCAAAATCCAAAGAAGTCTCATTTGGATGGAGTTCGTCGAATCTTGACATATGTAAAGAGTACAATTGACTATGGTCTATTGTATAAGAAAGGTGAAGAATGCAAACTGATCGGATAGTGTGACTCTTACTATGGAGGAGACCATGATACCCGTCGTTCAACTACTGGCTTTGTGTTTAAGCTTGGAGCTGGAGCGATTTCTAGGTGCAGCAAAAGGCAGGAAATAGTGTCGTTGTCCACAACAGAAGCAGGGTATCGGGCAGCAGCAGTTGCAGCTCAGGAAAGTACATGGCTTATGCAGTTGATGAAGGATCTAAGACAACCAGTAGGCTATACAGTTCCTTTGTATTGTGATAATCAGTCAGCAATTTGCTTGGCTGAAAATCCAGTTTTCCATGCAAGGACTAAACATGTGGAGATACATTACCACTTTATCCAGGAAAAAGTGTTGCAAGTTGAGATTGGCTAGGAGCACATCAAAATGGAACATCAAATTGCAGACTTGTTCACCAAAGGTTTTAGTGTCAACAAGCTGAAGAGTTTCTGCAAGAAGTTAGGCATGGTTAAGACGGAGAGCTGATGTTGAGAAAGGGTGTTAAAGTTGACAACATCATTCCTAGTTTAATTTGACCAATTATGTAGTATAGCTATTTCTTAGCTTAGTTGTTAGTTTGATATTTTATTAGTACGTGGGTTTCTATTATTTTCTAGAGTAGCAGATAGCTTTCCCTAAAGTTTAGGAGAGTTAGGTTAGTGGATTTAGTTAGTAGTTTAGTGGGATTGTGACTCTATTAAAAAGTTGTAATTCTATCAGTCCATCGTTCTTTTTCTCTGGAAACTATTATCTCAGACTCCTTCAGTTATATTTTACTCTAGCTTATTGTATCTTAAGTTCTTCATGACTCTCTTTTAGTTTTACTTTTGAGACAGTATTTATTTTTACATTGAAGATAATGGTAGGTTTTGTTTGGCGAGGTGAAGTATCTTCATACCTGCGCCTTTTGGTTTGCATTAAGCTTGTTATGAATATTGGTTTTGATAGCTTGTTCTCAATGCTTAATTTTGTGAATGTTACTTTTTTATCTGAATTAAAATTTCACCTTTTGATTTTTGTGAATGTAGTTGTTCTCTTGCATATTTGAGTATTATTTACGATTAATACCGATGACTTGAATAGTGCTCTTGATTGAACGATATGTTTGTGAAATTCCAATGAGGAAAATTTGAGTTGCATAAGTCATGTGTGAACTCTTAGCATCTCATTGTGACTGGCCGATTGTTGAAATGAATCTTGTGATGATCGTTGCACGCGAGCTAAATTTGTAGAATATTGATTGATGATTGTGTTGAATGCCATGTGTGGTGAGATTGTTTGGAAATATGTGCTTGGTAATACCTAGAACTTGCCCCGTTGGTTCAATCGACTAATATAAGCGAATGAAAGATATGATCTTAGGCACAAGTTTTTAAGAGTGAACCAAATTGCTATTATACCTCCTTGTGACAACCTTGTGAGATTGTGAACCTAGCTTGGCACCATTTGAGCCTTAACTTTTCTTTGGATGAAACATGAACACATTTGACCTTTTTCCCCATCACCTAAAACCTTCATGAAGCATTGGTCCATTTGAATTGCCAACTTAGTCCAAAAGCCTAAGTTGAGGGTGTGGTGAAAGATGAGAAAGGTCAAGAATTTTGTGAGAAAGTCACCCTTGAAGGATTGTGTTGAAAAAGTATGGAACCCCTCCATATAAAAAAAAGTTTAAAAAGAAATTGCAATAAACCTTGTGCATAGATAAAAGAAAAGGGGTGTCCAATGCTTGAAAGAACTTCGGGTGGATTGTGAAAATTAAAAAGAGTGAAACAAATGGAGAAAAAGTTAAATGCAAGTCATGATTCATGAAGGTAGAAGACACTAAGCCAAAATAATCATACATTTACCCTCAGCCTCGTTACAAACCTTGAAAGACCTTAGTGATCTCTACTAACCTTATCGTCATGTTGATTGGAAAATATGGGCAAGCCTATGGGTAGAATCATGCATCTATTTATCTTTGAGAGTGTGAGAGTTAATTTTGATTCCTTAATTCTTAAATTTTGATGAGTTTTGTGTGGGAATGGAATCACTATTGATGTAGGGGCATTCGAATACTTTTGTTAAGCTTGAATTTGCATTTGAAGCAAGCATTATGAGCTTGATTTCTATTTGATGATGACTCGTCACAGTTTGAAACTTATAGTGCACAATTGAACATTGCATGGGTAGATTGAACCTCGTGTGCATTCATGTTGAGTCTTGAGTAGCACTATTTGTAGACATCTATGTTGAACTAATTGATCTTCTGTTTTACTTGAGGACAAACAAAAGTTTAAGTTGGGGGTGTTGATGAGTCGAGAATTTTGACTCATATAGGGCTTAACATTCAAAGTTTTAGTGTCCTCAATGCCTATTTTATGCTTTAAACTAATGTTAAAATGCTAATTTGTAACAAGGAAGGCAAAAGACCAAGGCAAGGACATTACCGGGAAAAAATGAGCGAAAAAACTGAAGAAAAGCAAGGCTGGTACTTGCCAAAGCCACTCGACGAGTCGCCGAGTGGACCTTTAGCTCGCCAAAAGTACTAGCAGGCCAACCCATGGATAAGATCAAATCGGCGAGCAAATTGGTGTTTCGTCGACAAGCCGAATGGATCGACGATGTTGATCTTGATCGCCTAATGTAATAGAGAGAGGTGGTGAAAGGAAAAGCCAACATGGTGATGGAAAGGAGAATTCAGCGCATCGCTGACCAGGTTGGCGAAGCCCGACTTATTTCGCCAAATGACACCGAAACTGAAATTCTGGGAACGTATAAATGCAATTCTCAAAAGAAGAATATGAGTTTCCACACTGTCCACTTCAGGGTTTTTGATCCTCAACATTCTAAACATTGTTTTTACTCTTTTTTAGTAGAGATTTAGGATTAGCTTGATTTTTAGATTTAATTGGAGCATTTGAAGACTTGTGGATTGTTGCCTAATCTAATGGAAAACATAGTCGGTAACGATTTCTTGCTCTTTATGATGTTTGGCTTAAATCCCTATTTTTGCGAGTGTGATTATGTAATTTAATATTTCAATTAGCTTATGGTGTTAGTATTTCCTGTTTTTATTGTAGATTTGAAGTGGGTTCAATTAATAGTTGAGTTTTAATTGATGAATTGTAGTTGCAAGTACAATTCTAGTTTAGCATTCTAAGCTTGCTTGAGAAAGAAGTATTAAAGTTAAAACTATTAGTTGATGATTGTAGTGATTGGGTTATTGTAGACTTAGCTTGAGAAAGTGGTTCTAAATGCAATCTTACTAATCTAGCTTGAAAAGTAGATTGATTGAGGTATTGGGTTGTTTATATGTGTTGTGCTTGTCCAGGTTCGAAAGAACTCATTTGATTCGTGATAGTTGATTGATAAATTTCTATTGCACCGAAAGCCTAGTCTACCCACTAAGATTCAACGACTTCTAGTAAATAATAATCACTCATTTTGCGAAATTGGCATTCAATTGATCACACTCCTAAGAAATCCCATCTACTTGTTTACTCCCGGTTGTTCGTAGTTGTTAATTGTTCACTCAAATCCCCCCAGTTGACATTCATTGTCAACCCCTTGTCATTTATTTTATTATTTCAAAAATGTCTATATCTACAAATGATTAGAACACTATTTTACCTTGTAATCGAATTCTTTACCGTATCACCCCCTGTGGGATCGACCCCAACTCTTAGTTGGGTTTATACTTGTTAGTGACCGCCTACACTTAGAATCGGATGAAGTATAGTTGAGCGTTATCAGTAGCTCAAAATCCTGGAAACAAGTTTCATCAACTACAAATTTCACCTCATTTTCCAATAAATTGCACATGCGTCTCGCAGTCTTAGAGAAGTCCTTGATGAATCTTCTATAGAATTTGGCATGCCCAAGGAAGATTTGGACTCCTTTCACTGTGATGGGCGGTGGTAATTTCTCAATTACCTCCACCTTAGCTTTGTCAACTTCCAGCCTACTTCTTGAGATTTTGTGCCTCGGTACAATCCCTTCTCGAACCAGGAAATGGCACTTCTCCCAATTCAACATAAGATTTGTCTCCTCACATCGCGCAAGGACCCTGTCAAGATTACGCAAACCAAGGTCAAATGACTCACCGAATACCGAGAAGTCATCCATGAACACTTCCACAAAATCCTCCACCATATCGTGAAAGATTGCCATCATGCATCTCTGAAATGTGGTTAATGCATTGCACAATCCAGACGGCATATGTTTGAACGCATAGGTGCCATATGGACAAGTAAAGGTTGTCTTCTCTTGATCCACTTGTGAAATAATAATCTATTATAACCTGAGTAGCCATCCATAAAACCATAATACGTTTGCCCTGCCAGTCTGTCTAACATCTTATCAATGAAAGGCACATTGTAATGGTCCTTTCTGGTGGCCTCATTTAGCTTTCGATAATCTATCCAAATACGTCATCCAATTAATGTCCTTGTGGGCATCAGTTCATTCTTATCATTGGTCACCACAGTCATGCCTCCCTTCTTGGGTACACATTGTACAGGACTCACCCATTTGCTATCTGATATGGGGTACACTATCCCTGCATCTAGCGACCTAATTAATTTTTTCCTTACCATATCCTTCATGATTGGATTTAATCTGCGCTGGTGTTGTGCACTCGGCTTGTGGCCTTCCTCCATGTAAATTTTGTGCATACACAATGTCGGACATCTGCCAGCCTAGAGTTGCCTTTCTCCTCTTCAATATAATCAATGATGCTTCAACCAGTAGTTCAGACAAATCTGCATACGAAATCATAGGTAAGGTTTTATCTTCTCCCAAAAATGCATACCTCATGTGAGATGGTAACGTCTTTAGTTCCAGCTTGGGTGCACCTTCAATCGAAGGCTTGGGTGGAGGACCCAACACCCTATTCAATGGCTCTGAATGATCTCTTGAGATTCCCACACTAGACACATCCATGAACTGCACTATTTCATGTGCTTCAGCGTCACAATAAACATCATGACCCACCAACACACGCTCTATAGGGTCTTTGGATGTGATGTAATGAGCTTCTGCTACAAGATCTATGACTGTTATGGCAAACAACTCTTCATACACGGCCGGCAGTTTTAAAGCTTTATATACATCAAATACTTCCACTTTATCATGCGCCCTCATGGTCAGTTGACCGGCTGCTACATCTATCATAGCACGCCCACTAGCCAAGAAAGGTCTCCAAAGAATGAACAGCCCCACAAGATCTGGCTCGAAATTCAGCACCACAAAGTCAACCGGAAATATCAATTATCCCACTTGGACCAAGACATCCTCCAGAACACCTTCTGGCCTAGCCGCCGAACGATCTGCCAACTGCAAGATAATGGTGGTGAGTTTAGGACTACTCAATCCCAATTTCTTGTACAGTGATGTTGGCATCAGGTTTATACTTACTCCTAGATCACACAATCCTCGTGCATGAATGCTTTGCCCTATGGTGATCTGCACCGTAAAGTTTCCCGGATCTTTGAGTTTGGTGGGCAACTTATTTTGAATTCTAGACCTGCACTCTTCAGTAAGTGCCACTGTTTCATACGCTGTCATTCTCCTCTTGTTTGCTACGATCTCTTTCACATACTTGGAATACCTAGGTACTCCCTGGAAAACATCAACAAGAGGCATATTAATGTGAACTTGTTTTAAGATAGAGAGAAACTTACCAAAACATTCATCCTCATTCTGCTTTTTAATAATTTTGAGAAAATGGTGGAGGTGGTTTTACTATTGATTGTACTATTTCTTCTTGTGCATCCTACTAAATGTCCTTGGATTTACTCTCTTTGGCTGAAGGTTCACTATTTCTCTTCTTTGGAGCCAATTCCTCCAACTGCAACCCACTACAAGTACCCACCGCATTCACTGCCTGGGATTAGGATCAGTATTTCCCAGAAAACTTCCTTGAGGACGTGAGTTTTGGGCACTAGCAAATTGCCTAAATTGTTTCTCCAAGTTCTGAGTTGCTAACTGGTTATTTCTCACATCAGCGGCAAGTTGAGCTTGATCGGCCATGATTTTCTTCAACATTTCCTCAGTGCTCATGCTACCTTGTTGGTTATTATGCTGATACCGCTAACCCTGTTATTGATAACCTTGAGCATTCCCCTGGGGTCTTAATTGGTTCTAGTCTTGCACCTGATTCTGATTTCCGCCCCAGGAAAATTTGGATGATTCCGCCAACTAGAATTGTAGGAGTTACCATAATTTTGATGACCTCCTCCTTGTTGTGCATTCCCTACAAAGTTGATAGAATATGGGCTTGCTCCACATACCTCTGCAGTGTGATCTCTACCCCAACAGATCTCACACCATGTTGGTGGTTGTTGCACCACATTTACTTGTGTTTGTTGTTGTCCTAACGACAAATTGTTGAAGTGCGTATTCATCATATTCTGCATCGCATCAATTTGGGCATTTAAAGTTGTAACTTCATCTACTTCCAACATCCCAGAAGTCTTTTGCACTACTGGTTTAGTTCCTCCTCCATTTCATTCGGGGTTGCCTTGTGAAATTTTGTTCAATAGAGTGAACAATTCAGTATATGTCTTCTTCAAAGCCTGTCCTCCTACATCAAGTAAAATTTTGGTGTTTGGTTCCAACCCTTCAATGAAGGTGTGGAACAATACCTCGTTAGATTGGTGATGGTGTGGACAGCTTAACAACATTGATTTAAACGTGTCCCAAGCCTGGTACAAGTTTTCTCCTCCTTTTTGTCAGAAACTCAGTGTATTGCTCCTTAACTTGGCAGTCTTCCTAGATGGGAAAACCCTTGTCAAACAATTTCGTGCAAGATCATCCCACAACGTTATAGAGTTCGTTGGCTCAGAGTTCAGCCATCATTTTGCTTCCCCTAGTAGAGAGAAGGGGAATACTGTGAGTCTCACATAATCAAAGTTCACTCCAGTTGGAGGGTAAGTATAACTGATGTCGAGGAAATTCTTGATATGCACTTGTGGATCCTCATGCAATAACCCAGTGAATTGTTTGTTCGAGTATAATAGTTGCACCATATTCGGCTTCAGTTCAAATCTACCACCAGCTTTAGGTTTCTGAATGCATGAAATAACGTTGTTGGTGCGTGGGATTGCCACGTCTCTCACTTTCATCTCTGTCATCACTACAGGTGCGTCTTGTTCAACCCTTTCTACTGGGGTTATTGGTTCAATAGCAACAAGAGGGACAGGGGAAGTGAGTCGTCTTTGCCTTCTCCGGTAGTGAAAAAATCTTTCCGGTTCAGCGAGAGGCTCTACCAAGTCTTGGTCGTCTTCCAGTTTGAAATTATAAACACAGCCTGCAAAATGAATAACTAAGATCAAGTTGTCAACACTTGCTCACCAACTTCAAAAATTAGATAAATTGAATACTTTCTAATTCTAAAGTCCCCGGCAGCGCCACCAGAAACTTGTTGAGCCTAAACGCACACGCAAGTGTACATGGTCGTGCAAGTGTTAAAGTGGCTCTTTTCAAGAGTCGGGTATCGTACCCACAGAGACTCAAGATTAGATTTATTCAATCTTTCCAACAATTACAATTTAAAACAAGTGTTAACAGGAATGGTGAAGTGGATTTTTAGATGATTAATTATCTAATTATTAAATTAACAAATACAATTCAATTTCAAGAGGGTTCAAACAATGACTAAGGAAATTCCCAAGGTTGCAGCTCACTTAAGGATTCATGCATAGTATCTTATTAAAATAGATGTTAATTAATTATTGAATCAATGATTACAGGGTTAATTGTATGATTATGGTCTCCCGACCTCTAATCACCTACGATAATTGGTAGCCTAATTACATCGTTGAGCGGGAATAGACTAAACCAATTACCAAGCATTACGATTTTTTCATGTTTGTTAACCAAGCAAGGTTTCTAGGTATATACCTATCCTAGATACAAATCAACCCTAAATCTAGAGAAGATGATGCTCCTTTTGCCCCACATTTTATCCTCTTATTCCTCTCCCGAGTTCAATTCGAACAAGACATTTATTTATGTAGTGATCAAGCACGAAATATTAACACAAAAATAAAAAGATTGATTCATATGATAATAAACTTCAATCCATTAAACTCAGTAAAATACAATCATGCAGTAGCCACAACCCTAGAACTAGAGAAATTAGCTACTCATATCACGATTCTCAATTTTGCAATGTTTAAATAACATAAAGAGATTGAATAGAGAAAAGTTTAGGAATGGACCCTAAGAACAAATGAAAAAGCTCCCAAAGTCGTTGTTCTTCAAAACCCAAAAAAGGAATAATTCCTAAAATAAAATCTGAGTCTATTTATATTTAAGGCAAAACGGCCAAAATTGGGACTTAGATACGCAACGCGAAGACCTCCCTGAAATTCAGCGAGACACGAACAACTCTTCTCTGCGACGCGGACAGGATACGCACTCCTTTGACTCAATCTTCAATACTCAAACAAACATTAAATTCCTCATCCGCGACGCGAAGAGGATATGCACTCCTCTACCTCAATCTTCAATACTTGAACAAAAAATAAATTCCTCATCCGCGACGCGGAGGGGATACAGAGTGGCCTTGTTCTTCATTTTCATTTCATTTTCTTATTGCTCTTTTGCCTGGATCCCCTCTTGCTTCCCAGTGTCCACTTTTGCGCTCATTTTTTCTTTTATCATCACTTGCACAACTAATCATATCGGTTAGTCCAAATGAGTTAATATGACTCGACACTACTAACAACTAGAAAATATATTTTCGAACTTGGCCAAAACATGGGTGTTATTTGGTTCCTAAGCATACAAATACGCCTAAGATGAATAAGCAATTACTTTCCCATTTTTATAAGAACACACCCTAATCCAATCCTTGAAGCATCACATTAAACAAAAAACCCATCAAAGCCTTCCGGTAAAGTCAACACTAGAGTGAAGGTAAGCCTATCTTTCAATTCTTGGAAACTCTGCTCACACGCTTCCAATCACAAGTACTTAGCCTTTTTTGGGTCAATGTAGTCAATAGAGAGGACAGAAAAGAAAACCCTTCCACAAACCTTCTATAATATCTAGCCAAGCCGAAGAAGATTTGAATATCCGAAGGGGGTAGAGGTCTAGGACAATTCTTAACTGCTTCTTTCTTCTTAGGATCTACCTCAATACCCTTACAAGAAACAATCTGACAAAGAAAAGCCACGAATCCAAACCAAAACTCGAATTCACTAAACTTTGCAAACACTTGTTAGTCCTAGAAGACTTGTAACACAATCCTCAAATGATAGGTATGATCATCCTCACTTCGAGAATAAATTAGGATGTCATTTATACACACAATCACAAACATATCAAGCTAGTATTTGGGTAGAAACATGTGGGTTATCTGGGTATGATCTTCTCGATGAGTATGATGTGTTCTAGTGATGGATCTAATGGACTTTTTGGATGTGGTACTAGTAGTATATGGAGACAGATACATCGATTATCAAGTACAAATAATAACTACTTAAGGAGTTATTAGTTGTATCGCATGCTCGTATATGAGATTTGATGTTACATTCACATTTGAAAAATACTACGAACATTTAGGTGGAGCATTGTTTATAAGAAAGATTTTAGTGGTGGAAAGGTATTAATGAGCTCAGGTCATGAAGTGTATTTTGAGGATTCTAAGTGGTGACTGGTAATTTTATTGTAAACTCAAAAAGAGTGGATTAACAATGGAATGACAAGCTTATGTGTAAAGGATGTCCTAACGAGTATGTCATTATCCGAAGTATACTTTAGGCGTAATATGAGGTATAGAACCCTGAAAGTCCCTACACAAGCCACTTAACATACATCATACTAGATAGTAAAAATAAAGATTTCAAAAGCAGCATTTTCATATCATAAAAGAGTTTGACAAAGTGGAAGTCTAACATAGTTCAACAAGCTATCTAGTACATCAATAGAAGTGGTTGGGATGCTACCCAGACACCACGTACAATGTATGAAAACTGAAATACAGAAAAGCATATAAAAGTGTCTTTGTCAACGAAACATGAGGACTCACCAATATTTGAATGCCAAGAGACAAATTAACTGGCCACAAGTATGCGAAGTAGGTGGGTCGGACCCTAAATTAGTGAAACAGTGTAGGCACAAGTATGCATTAGTACATGAAATATACTAAGTATGATAGCAATGCATAAAAGGTATGAAATCATGCTAAAAAGGACTTTTCATGACATTCAACGACCAACCTAATGCATAAGATAAGAGGTTATAAAACATAAGTCATAATCATGGTCAATGCAAGCTTAACATGTTTAAAACACTTTGTGAGATACTTTGAAAGTAACCTAGTTCATTATTGTGGGAAGTTTATGTGAGCTAAATATGGAATCAGTGTCTATTCCACACTGAAAAGAGATGTCCTACTAGTCAAGGTAAGGACTATAATTTTCTAGCTTACATGGATCTACTAGCTATGACATCCTACGGGGGCACGTAGTTAGGGACAAGGAGATTGGTACTAGAGACCCGATCTCTACTAACGGGAAAGCCTCCATCTCAATATACTCACGGTGCTAAGTAAAATCTCATGAAATAGTCATTAATCATATTCATTTCATCATCCACGAAAAGGCACAATTAAGATACCAATTCAAGCAAAAAGTCATTTAGAATAACTCTGAAATCTTGATTCAACTTAGGTGATAAAACCTTTCAACCTTATGAATCCTTATGTGAGAAAACCTTTCACAATAATGACCATAGCATGTGAGAAAAACTTTTACAATCTCATTGATACTTTCATCTAAAAGCATCTTCAAATCATTTACATCAATTTCATAAAAGCATACATATCTTCATAAATTCATATTTCATAGTTCATAAGCCTCATCATGTGTTCATAGTCAAAAATCATGGATCATACATGGGTTCAAATGGATTCAACTAAAAATCATGTAAATACTTCAATGCATGCATTAGAAGATAGAAATTAAGCAATAAAATCATAATTGAAAAGAACCTATGAACTTATTCACGTATGCTAAGTTGCTTGGGTAGGTCCTCTTGGGGTTCTATATGTCATGTTACGCTTAGGATATACTATGGGTCGTGACATCAGTTCTCTACTAACAAGTCAAACAATTTTCCTGTCTATGCCGACAAGATGACAAACCGAGTGATTGTCAAAAATACAGTTGATCCAAGAAATATGTGACCTTTCTTTGGAAAGAGACATTCCAACAACATTATATGAAGACAATGTTGCATGTATATCTCAATTAAGAGGAAGACACATAAAAAGAGACAGAACAAAACATATTTCATCAAAGTTCTTTTTCTTACTCATGGTTTTCAAAAGATGGATGAAGCAAATGCTCACAAATTCGTTCAAGTGATAATTTAGCATATACATTCACCAAGGCATTTTCAACTCTAACCTTTTGGAAGCTGAAATACAAGATTGGACTTCGTCATATTCAAGTTGTTAAGTGTATCTTCATCACTGGAGTAAATACGTGTTGCACTCTTTTTCCCTTAATCGAGTTTTATCCCACTGAATTTTTCTGGTAAAGATTTTTAATGAGGCTGTAAAACAAAGCGTATTACTACACTTTTTTTTTCACTAAAAATTTTCTTTTACATGGACATCCAAAGGGGAGTATTGTAAAATGGATGTCCACATCAGTATACTTTATGTTGTAACATAAATGTATACGCAATATACATTGTGTGTAAAATGGATACATGCAACATAATATATGTTGTAAGCTAGTTATACAATATACTTGGTGCCCAAGTATATACATGACAAATAAATATTCATATATTATACTAGTTGCCCAATTATATATATGTATATATAGCCCTCTTCTTGAAACATAACATAAGGCAAAAGTAATCGAAAAAGAAAAAGATTACACTTAATATTTTCTCGTCTATTTGTCTTCTTAATTTTAGTACATTATCAGGTCCTACAATTTCAAAAAGCTACACATTTTTGTTTTGATTCAAACCAAAGTGACTGACTTTTGGTCCAACAGGAAAAACGCACACATATAAAGCAGTTAAATACAATACCATTAAAGCACAAAAATAGATAATTCCAAAAAATACCCCTAGGCTAGGAAGCAGTCATGTCGTCCAACATCTGCTTCCTAGCCTCTTATACTATATATAATTCACTAACTTATTCATGATCGCGCTAAACACAACTTTGTTCACTAGTGTGGAAAAAAAAAAGATAAATATAAATGGAGGTCATAGAGAGATGTCACATCACATTGTCTATGTTTCTCCTTTATATTATATAGGGATAAGGGTCTGAAAAATACCTCAACTCTAGTCGAATTTGTTGTTGCGATACTATACTTTCATAAGGTTCTATGACCTCCCTAGACTATTTAATACCGTATTTTTTACCCCTTGAACTAATTAATAATGTATTTTAAAGGTATATATGTGCCCACGTGGACACATTACTATTTATAATTTTGCATTATTTTTTATGTCCACGTGGGCAAATATATATGTTTAAAATACGGTATTAAATAGTCTAGGGAAGTAATAGGT
>JAJOOR010007697.1:0-61579 GCA_036250505.1 Solanum acaule | reverse complement strand
ATTTGTGTGCTAGGAGATATGACCCTCCAAAGTAGACCCTCGAAAAAGGCTTCACTTGGAAATTTTGGATTTTGATACGGTTGCTCTAAAATTTGGGTTAGACCCATTTCCCACTCAATTTGACCCCCTAAACAAAAATATGAAGTCGGATTTTCGAAAAACGAAACGGATTTTGAGATATATGGAAATTACAATTATAGGTGTTTCCGAAGCACATTTTCGGGCATTTTTGGGGTCGTTTCAGCCCTATAGCATCCTGAATACTTGATACAGATGTCTCCGCACAAATCCAGAGGACTCTACTAGGAATTTTCCCTTATACTAACGATACCAGTCAACCTAGGAATTTGCCCTTATACTAACGATACCGGTCAACCTAGGAAATTGCCCTCATACTAACGATGTCGGTCAACCTAGAGCTTTTATACAAAACTATCACGACCTAATTTCTCTGGTCTTGATGGAAACTACTACGTTCCACCACTAGGTAAACCTAACCCTTAACCCGGAGCCATAAGCAACAGACTACCAAGCGGAAGCCAACAATAGGAAGCAAGAGCATAGAACAAAGAAGCGAAAGGATAAACAACAAAAACAATACACGAACAATCCCAAGATGTGGTATCAGTTAGTAGTTGAGCATAAAATCTAAATTAGGAGTACAAACTTTTACAAATACAAAACAAGTACAAGGTTTCTTTAAATACAATATAAAAACTAAGCATAGCCAAAAAAGATGGACACCGGTAGGTATAGATTCCAGGAGGTCACCCTAATCTCTGAAACTCCAAGTTGCTCCACATAACTCCAAATCAACGACGATAACTCAACTTAATATGCTAGGAGCATAAGTTTAGTATGAGTGCCAAAAATGGTACTAAGTAGGAACTAGCCAACTGAGCTCAAAAGATAACACAAGCATAAACAAAAAGTAATAAGGAAAGCATAACACAAGTAACTAAACATGAGATACTAAAGTAGACAAGTAATAAATTATACATATAGAGATATAAATGATAAGAAGTCGAGTCAAGAACTCAACTAGAATACAAGCCAACATCCTATTCATATGCAACTAAGATACAAAGTCAACTACATAGGATTAGGAGGACCCACAACCACAATTCTAAAGTCCAAACCTCCTAGATAACAATAAAACAATAGCATAGAACATAATATAGTCACAAAATAACCTAAATTGACCCCATTATCACGAAAGGTACAAACAACAACCATAACCCACTTGATCCCCATAAATCGGAGGGTACAAACAACAAACAAGTATACTGGTGATAGAGAATGAATATGGTTGCAGGGTGAGTAGCAAAACCGTCATTGACCATCCGAAACCATAACAATAGGACTCCAGTCAACTACCAGTGCAGCTAGAAAAATTGAAAAATCAATCGAGGCCGCCCAGCTAGAAAAAGTGACTTGGGGGCTGTCAACTCCGAAGAGGATCTCATTCAAATCAGGGCCACCCAGTGAGATAGTAAACTCCCAACCAAGCTCGAAACAATAACCTGGGGGCGTAAGTAAGACCAAAAGTATGCAATAAAGGGCGTAGACACGCTGGATAGTCAAGTTTTAGTTAAGCACATCCCATATGCCTCTAATATCTCAAGTAGGAAAGGAGGATGCCCCTAATGCCTAAAAATCACAAAAACTAGAAATCAAGTTATCCAAGTGGAGCGACTCCCATTAAAACCAATTTAGAATAAAGGCGAGTAAAATAGTGTTTCAACATGAAAGATAAATATGTCAATGCATGAACCTAGATTGTATGACAAATTTGTGTGAATAAACAAAAAATAAAATACATGTTATCACCAACATCCAAAGAAGGCACTCCAATTCAATTCAAATAACTACGCATCTAACCAAACCACGCTAACAAGGTAGAGACTACGAACCTGGGATCTAACTGGTCCTCACACACAACCTCTAGCCCAACAGTATAATCATAAGATCAATAATGATACAACACGCCCATTGCTAATTAACAATCAAAGGGATCAAGAAGAGATTTCAAATCAATAAAAAGGGGAGCAAACTGAAGGGATAACGCCCTACCGCAATCACATCACTCCAGTCAAAGACTGAGCAACACTGGGACCAATCCACTACTACGATGAGCCACAAAGGTTACAAGAATCAACGCAAGGAAAACGACACAAAACAAGTCCTCAAGGGGATACATTATAACTACGAGGCGATAAAACACAACCTAAAACATCTAATGGAAACAAAGGCCACCAAGAATCAAACCTAACAAGGATAAGATAGATCATTTACACCACAAGCGAAACCACAACCTAAACTAAGAATCCCAACACCCAAAATAAACCCAAGGCTATTACAGAATAGAGAAGGATGGAATAAAAAGAGGGAAGCTAAATACCCATCAAATACCATCCAAAATTATATGAAATCCATACTAGCCATTATCTAGTAGCTCAATCAAGAGAGTAGACCAAATCCTACCTCAAAGACAAGCATGAGCGCTCCAAATCCACTTCACACAAGCTATCCACTTGTGAAATAACTCTCAACACCACCAAACTACAAATTATTGATCACAATGTCATTGCATGTGTTGTGACACTTAAATCACAACAATTGGAAATAGACCCAAAATTGAATCAAAATGGGAATGTGGGACTTGCATTTGGAATACTGAAATTAACTTTGTAAAAAGGTCCTAAATGCCCTTATGAGCTTGTGTTCCAAAATTGGAAACAATTCGTGACCCAAAAATAGCAAACACAACACATGCAAAGAGTTCATAAATTAAGCAGCAAATAAAGGAGGGGTAGCGCTTCGAGCTCAAATTCACCAGCAATGGGGATTTCCCAACCCAATCCGATCATTCCACAAAGTTTCCACAATCTCGACGATCATACTATACTTCGAATCACCTCAATAAGAGTTGAAATGACAGAGAAATTGCCTTTAGAAAATAAAAATTGAAGCTACAATTTCGCTCTATAAATAACATAAATTTGTCGCTAAAAGGCTATTTCTCGTCGCTTAATGTCCAATTTCTGGTCGCTAATAGCTTGCACCCAATATCAACACTTCAGTTGGTTTGCTTAAACTTCGAATTTTGTGATGGGGTGCCCGAAATTAATTCACAATCCCGTGTGTGTTGATAACGCTCAAATACGCTCCTTAAAACCAATTAAAAGGGACAACAGTCGTTGTCAATAAAAATACCCAACTAAGAGTCAGGGTCGAATCTCACAAGGAATGATATGCAGTTAAGAATTTGATTAGAGAGTTCACAAGCAATTAATTTCAATGAAGTTGAAATCACAAATGAGTGGAGAAGTCCATCACTTTTAACAACACTAATTTAGACACCCAATTAACAATATTGAAATAATAGACGATTCACATAACTAATGGTCTATAGGGGTGTGGAGATCGAATGTTGAATTCATTTGGGGTATTGTAGCATTGCTCATTAAAACTAGTTAATCACAAATAAGCAAGGTCATCAAAGTTAATGCTAATCTTCTTTTGATCTCAAAGCATCCTTGTATAGAATCTCTTTTCGATCTCATTTATATGCCATCCTTAACAACTCAAAACTTTAAATCTGCAATCAAGTACCCTAAGTTACACCTATTAAGCAGATTACCCACTTATATTGGTCTCTTTTGAGCACCATTACAGGATCAAAACTAGAATTAAGTTGGCCACCCTAATTCATAAATTAATTACTCGGCAATCATTCAAATTTGGTGTTAACAACGATAAAATAGATCAATTCAACAATTCCACAGAGTTAAATCAACACCCAACCCCATAATCACACCCCAGGAGTTTGTAGTTTTGACTACACATCGCAAAGTGTAAATAGATTATACCTTGCATGATATTAGCCATGGGTAGCATGAAACTGAGTATTTAATAGCAAACATACTTGAAATATAACCTCAATTTACAAAATTCAAGTTCACAAAGTTGAAAAATTCAACAATAAAAGTGTTCACAATTAATGGAAAATGTTTTGCTCTTTAGAATGTTCAGAATATTTCTCTCAATTTTTCCACACCTCCTTTCTCTCTCTTATGGGCCATTTATAGTTTCCAAAAATTTTACCTTAAAATTAACTGTGCGTCTCATTCATCGACATTAGCTGAGTTCGCCAATCACATTTGGTGAATTACTCATCCTTCTTTGGTTTTCCTTTTTCCTGCTTCAGGGTTCATGTGTTTGAGCCTTATTCGGTTATCTCGTTTGAATTTGCTTTTGTCAAATTGACAACTTTTCCGTTTTTTCTTTGTCTTTGCCTCAAATAATCAATTTCCACCTCGTGTGGCCATTTGGACCATTATTTTATATGCTAATACTGTCAAATTCGGTGAAATCTCCTCAGTTTGCCTTTTTTCTTTCAGCGGATCACCATTCTAGCCTCATTTCGCCTATAAACTTTGAGAGTTGACTCTGTACATTGTAAACATAGGTGATCTTAGGTTGTTCGGCAACTCGACATTCTTTTTAGGCAATCAACGATGTGTAGTTTGCACTTCTTTTTACATTTTTGTCCGTTCTTTCAAACATCATCCTTGCCTTGTCCATTTGCCTTCACTGCTGCAAATCATCAGTATATTATCATAATAGGACAACATTAGGCATTGATGACACTAATTATTTAGTTAAATAGATCCTAATTGTGTTCAAATTTACCACTCATCAGCACCCAAATTAAACTTTTGCTTGTCCTCAAGTAAATCAAGAACACAAAAAGCTTAAGAAGGGTGTCTACAACAATATTGAATGAGAGATAACATGCATGTGCCATAGAAAGACTACTCTCGATAGCATTCTACCCTAAATCATGATAAAAAAGTTTCAAATGATAACTGACTGGTCTCAACACAAGCTCAATCTCACTTTATCTTCTTGTCTAATGCAAAAACATGTTTCAGCATATGCATTCAAGTGCCCTCACGTCAAGAACAATTCCATGCTCTCAAAAACCAATTCAACAAAGGTGTAAGCAATCAATGCAACTCCCACTCTATCTAAAGAGAACTACATGCAAGCTTTGTTTCATAAGTTTGCCCATATTTTCCAATCATCACATAACCTAGTTCATGCAAGATCTCAAGGGTCTTTTAGGCTTGTACTGAGACTGAGGGTTAAGGAATGGTCAATTTAGATTGTTGACTTTACCTCTTCAAAGAATTGTTGCAATCAATATCACCTCTTCTCATGTTTTTTTTTCTTCTTTTTCAATTGAGATGTCAAACTTTGACTCGTTACTCAACTTATTTGGAATCTCTTTTATTTCATTGACTTTTTTTTTCATTTTCGTTTTCATTTTCCAAGAGCATCTTCATCATAATAACTCACTTTTGTTTTTTTATAAGGTGGGTTCCTTCTTTTTGTAACAACTTTCAAAGTTGAGTCTCATTTCATCTTTCTTTGACTTTCACTTGGGTTTCATTCTTCCTTCCTTTCCACACCTCCAACTTAGAATTTGGCCTAACTAAACTATCCAAACATAATAATTCTTAAAAAAAGGATTTTTGGTGAGAAGGTAGGGACAATTTGGTTCAAGAGACTTTCTTTTGGTTTTTGCCAATAAATAGGTTAGCCTCAAATGGTGCCAAAATGGATGCACACCCTCACAAGGTAGTCACAAAAGATTATAGACAATTGGGTTCCCTCTTTGAATTGTTGTCCAAGAGCATGTCTCTTATTCACCAAGATTAACATAATTGGACTAACATGAGAAATTATAGGACTCCACATATATGTTTTCAAGTAATACCTTACCACATGTGGCACTTCAAAATACACTCAATTAGCACATCCTGAAAAGATCAAAAGCGTACATGTGATGTTCATTGCAAGGTCACATCAAAATGCAGATAGTCAATAAAAGACTCAAAGAGATCGCTCGAAAGTGCAACCACATCAATTTCATTCTCCCAACTCCACCACTATACACCACGCTTATCATGAGTGCTATTCAAGAAATTTATATTGAACAAAATCGATCCACAAATATTATCCATGAAAACTCCAAGCATTTCACGATTTAAACTCATTGGGGGTTGCAAAATCAAAAGAGAACAAAACAGATACAAGAGACACATTTTAACCAAAAGAGCATTAATGAAATCAACTAAGGAGATATTGGCCCAGAGGCCCTCGCCCCACCCAAAAGGAATAGTGTCCTCAATGCACAGAAATATCATAACGAGATAAGGATAATAACACTCCTTAAGCAACCATTAGGATTGATCTTTGCTCACTTGTTCAGCGAATAACCTAGTGTGATTATATTGCCTATAGTACATGTGGTTTAGGACATTATATCCTGGACTTTAGCAAAATTCACCGTGATCGCCCTATGCACATGGGTGAATCACTGTTCTTTCCATGGATGTTGCCGAAATCACCAGTGTGCTTCTCATTTTGCATGCTTCATTAGGCAAAATGAAGTGTGTTATCCCAACGGCATCGGTGCAACACCTATTAGGTGATGCACATCGCCGAACTAGATAGTAAGCACCTAAAGTTAAGCCTCCTGTTAGGAAAACTCGTTTGAGCTTTTCTTACTAGACTCAGTGGATCGCTGAGTTGCCGTTTCCATCACCCAACTTTTTGCACAATACCTGCACATTGTGACACCCACGATATTGAAAACAACTAACACTTGGGTTGCCTCCCAAGATGTGCCTGATTTAAAATTGATGCATGCCGTGGATATGTTCTTCAAACATCATCCAAATACACCACTTCAACAACCCACACATCATGACCTTCAACAAAGTATGCCTTCAACCTCTATCCATTGACTTTGAATCTCACCCCCATTACATCTTCAATTTCAATAACACCATTTCCATACACTCGTATGATATTGTGAAGACTAGTCTACATGGACTTGATCTTTCCTAGGAAGAGTTTCAACCTTGAATTGAACAGTAGGACCAACTCCTCCCCTCAAAACATACGACATAGAATCTTAGCATCATGCCACTATTTAACCTTTTCCTCATATACGACAAAGCTTTCATAGGCTTGGAAACAAAATTTATCCAACTCAATGATTTGGTGCACACGACCTTTAGAGGCGACATCCCAATTAATATTTATCTTCTTCAATGCCCATAAAGCTTTGTGTTCTAACTCAACTGGAAGATGACAAGATTTCCCAAACATTAAATTGTAGGGAGACATACCCATGGGAGATTTGAATCCCATATGATAAGCCCATAGTGCATCATCAAGCTTGTCGGACCAATTAGTACAATGGACGTTCACAATTTTGGCCAAGATGCTCTTTATTTCTTGATTAGACACCTCAACTTATCCACTTGATTAGGGAGGGAATGGTGTTGCTACCTTGCTGTTGAACCCCATATGTTGAGAGGAGGATTGCAAACTGATGATTGCAAAAATGTGATCCACCAACACTAATAATGGCCCTTGGGGTACCAAACCTTGTGAAGATATTATTTTTGAGAAACTTTCTGACACCTTGTGCTTCATTGTTTGGTAATGCCATTGCTTCAACCCACTTGGAGACATAGTCAACTACTACAAGGATGTACTTGTTCCCAAAATATGCTCAAAACTTCTCAAACCCATATACCACAACCAACAACTCTTGTTCCGTTACAGTGTTATTCTTTTGAGCACAATTCAACATTTTGCTAGCATTTTAGAAAGGATGGAAGAAGTTGTTTTTGAGTTACCCAAGAACAACTCCTAAACCCAAGCCATTAGCATTGCTTATCATTTCAAAAGGGAGATTCGAATCGGGTGAAATAATTATAGGAGCTGAGATCAGTTTCTCCTTGAGTTTTTTAAAAGCTACCATAAAGGAATTATCGAAAACAAATGTGCTCTCCTTCTCAAGAAGGTTACACAATGGAATTGCAATCTTGGAGAAATCTTTAATGAACCGCCTATAGAACCCGACATGACCAAGAAAACTCCTCACACCTTTTACCAAAATTGGGGAGGTAATTTTTTGATCACTTGTATTTTTTCTTGATCAACTTCAATACTATCCCCAAAAATTTTGTGCCCAAGCACAATTCCCTCTCTCACCATAAAGTGGCATTTCTCCCAGTTAAGGACCAAGTTTGACTCCACACACCTTTTCAACACCATCTCCAAATTCCTTAAACATTCCTCAAAAGAATCTCCAATGACAGAAAAATCATCCATGAACATGTTGGAAGGTAGTTGGGACATTACATAACCCAAAGGGAATTCTCTTGAATCCAAAGGTATCATAGGGGCATGTAAATATTGTCTTCTATTGAACCTCTAGTGCAATGGAGATTTGGTTGTACCTGGAATATCCATCAAGAAAGAAATACCATCCCTTTCCGGTAAGCCTATCAAGCATCTGATCAATAAAGGGCATAGGGAAATGATCTTTTTTGGTCCATGAATTAAGATTCCGATAGTCCATGCTCACACGTCACCCAGTAATGGTCTAGTGGCAACTAACATAATTTTTTATCAGGAGCTACCGTGATACTGCCATTTTTTGGAACACATTGCACAAGACTTACCCATTGATTGTCCGCATTTGGGAAAATGAATCCCGCATCTAACCATTTTATAATTTCTTTCTTCACCACTTGCATTAGAGGATTTAATCTTCGTTGATGTTCGATACTTGGCTTACAATCTTCTGCCAAATTTATTTTATGAGTGCATATGCCTAGTGAAATTCCCACAATATCGGCAATTGACCACCCCAAGGCTTTGATATGCCTCTTCAAAACTATGATTAACAACTCCACTTGCCATTGTTTAAGATCACTTGCAATACATACCGGAAGTGGGTTGTTGGCCCCAAAGAAAACATATTTGAGATGAGGCAGAAGCTCTTTCAACTCTAATTTTGGTGGTTCAATGATGGATTGTATGGCCAGTAGTGCTTCTTGACTAGACAAATCAAGGTCTAGTTTAACTTGGAAAGAATTATGTGAGACCACACCTACAAGGGCAGCCACAACCTCATCATAGTTTCTAATTTTGTCTTGGTCATAGTTAAGTAGCACTTGAGCCAAAGGTTCCCTACAATATGCTGGACTTCCAATACTTGCTACTGCTTCATTAATTTGATCCAAGTGAGACACAACATGCATATCATTTGGGTATTTCATTTATTTGTGAATGTTGAGGCTAACTACTTCATTGTTGACTCAGAAATTTAACACACCACCTTTCACATCAACTAAGGCCTTGCGCGTAGGCAAGAACGGTATACCAAGAATAATCAGAATTGTAACATCAATTTCACAATCAACCACAACAAAATCAGCGGGGAACACAAACTTGTCAACTTTCACTAGCACATCATAAACCACACCCACCAATCTATTTATTGAACAATCGGCCATTAGGAGTCTCATGTTTGCTGGTTTTGGTTTATAAATACCAAGCTTACTAAATATCATTGACGACATCAAATTTATACTTGCCCAAAGATCACATAAATCTTTTGCAAAAGTACACGTAACAATGACGTATGAGATAGTGAAACTCCTGGGTCATCTCTCTTGATGACATCATTCTTTACCATTACCGCACCATATGGGTGCGTCCATTCAATTGTTTCACAATCTATCACCCTTTTCTTCGTCACCAACTCCTTCATGTATTTAGCAGAATTCGATATTTTGGTCTAGGCATCCACTAATGGAATATTCACTTTCAAATCCTTCACTATTTCTACAAACTTTTAGATTTTTGCATTGTCATTTATTTTCCTCAATCTTTGAGGAAATAGAGGTGTGATCTTGATTCGAGGTGATGTGGATGAAGCCTCAACACCACTTTATATATATATATATATATATATATTTTCTCTGTTGCTCATCCTTGCTTCTTTTTCTTGAGCTTTATCCATTTCCTTAGGTGATTCGTTAAAGGCAATCAACTCTTGAGCATTAAATTTATCGGGTCTTATGATCTCTTTCAATGCCTTTCCTCTTCTAGTAACGATGGCTGAAACATGGAGTGAATTTTCCCTTTGCATTAGACAATTCACTCTCATAAGTATTATCATACACAAGAGTGGATGGTTTTCCCCTCTTTTCTTCAAGTGACTTGATGGAGGATGCATCTGAGAGCATGGTGGTGGACACAGTCGAAACATCACTCTTCATTCCTTTCAAAATCATATTTGAAACCTCCACCTTGTTTAAGATTTTAGTCAACAAATAATCCGTTTGTGTCTTTTTTGGTTCATGTGGAAAGAAAGGTTGTTCATATCTAACATTTTCACATTCTCTTCCGAAACACTTCTCCTCAAGTATATTTGTCCAACCTTGATTTTCGGCAAGCTTTAGATGACTTGGCAGAAAACCCTCTGACTTCCACCTCCCATGTATACCTCTTCATCGTACCAACCCCAGGATATTGTATTTGTTGAGGTTGATCCACCTTTAGTAATGTGTTCGGATAACATTTCAAACTGAGCGGTCAGCCTAGGAATGCTTTTGTCATGCTCTGGGTTCTTTTCTTCTTGTTCCTTGAACACCCCAAATGTAGAAGTGACATGTAATCATTACTTGTATGCCAAACTTTATTGTTTTTTACTAATTGTCAAGCCCCAAGGCTACCCCCTTGACGTAACACCGGACCTAGGATCATGAGTGACCCCAAGCTAACCCTGTGTCTGGCATATATCAAGCAAATTGAGAATAATTGAATAAGACATATCTTATGCGGAAGCTAAAACAATAGATAACTGAATGTGGGGAATACTCAACTAGTTTGAAGATATAAAACATACTAAGAGTTTTATAGCTACTGAAATATTAAACTTAACAATTCAAGCCGATTCTACTATTATGTCTGAATAGCCTCTAGCTGAGTTGAGTTACTGAGACATGACCCCAACTAACTCTAACAAAGAGGAAAACTGAATAAAAAGACTAAGATGAAAAGCATGTCTATTGTTCTCAAAGTATGAGGACTCACCACTGAAGCTGCTGAAATGCGGAGATAGAATTGATATAAGCACGATTTGGATGTTGAGTACCTGAACCTACATCTTAAAAGGAAGTAGCATAGAGTATGCGTAAGTACTTGGAATGTACTGAGCATGCATGATATATATACTAAGATGAACAAGTATATATAAGCTGAAATAAAGCATAACTGAGCAATACTGTAAACTGAGCAAGATTGTAAATACTGAAAATATAACTGAAAAGCTAAACTGAATGCAATGACCAAGTGCTACTTATGAACATGACATGCTAAACTGAATACTGAAGTATATACTGAAAACCTGGTCAATGCACTAGGAGTCTGACTGTGGGAGCTACTATTAACCGACATAAAACCACGTAAGCTAAATGTGGAGTCCAATGTATATGCCCTATTGAGAGGACCCAATATACCTTGCCAGGGGTATAAAGGCATGATTAGCATGATCACTAAATCTGATGCCCAACATAGGGGACTTATACTTCTACAGGGGCACGTAGTTCTGGGACTATGAGGGTACACTGAACCCTAGTCCAACTCGGTGCTAAGTCTACTCCCAACTGAATATGTATATAATTGAAATGTGACTGAAATATTGAATAGCTCAAAATACTGACATGTTAACTAAGAATGCAACATTTATATACTGATAATGTGACATTTGAAATCTAAAGCATGATTATCTGTTTAACTAACATAGCAAGTTTAATTCATGAACTAGGAGAATTTACACAAACTAAGGTTCTGAGTTTGATACAAGGAATTAAGCAAACATTCCATGAAAACCTGTTATTTCGATTAGGGATACTACAACAGCCTAATCACAACAAAACTCCAAGGTTTTATAAAACCTAGGTCTAAACAATATATAGCGAATATAGGAGCTGACTTAATTCTAGGGACCTAGTGGATTAAAGGAACGCACTAGTGAAATCCCACATACTCGGAGAAATCCTCCAATGGCTAAAACTTGAAGCAAACCTTCTGATTATTCTTAGGAAACTGATGCTTCTTTCTTCTCCTTTTTGCTCTAAGTTTGGATGATTTTGGGTGGATAAACGTTCTGAGTATGTCTGACTAAGTTATTAGGCATAAATTGAGTAAAACGACGTAGTTTAGGCACCAAACGACGTAGTTTAAGTGCCCAACACATAAGGGAAATGACCAAAATGACCTTGACTCAAATCTGACGAGTGCCACCTACTACAGGACTGACGGGCCGTCGTTTGACCTACCAACCGTCGGTGGGGGTCGTCGATTAAGCTCTGCCCGATAGGGCTTCACTAAAATGAGCATAACTTCTTACTCCAAGATGGGATTTTAGAAAAATTGGTGGCGTTGAAAAGAGGATTCAATTATCTTTAATTTGATAGGTCATGGGCCACCTAATTCATTTTGTGCTAAAATATATGACTGTTTGAAGTTGACCGAACAACTAATTCTCCTCTAATGGGCTACTGACCCTCACCTACTGTCAGACCTACGGTCTGTAGGTCCAACCACGGACCATACTGGTTGACTGTGGGTGGGATTAGAGACCATCAAAATTTGGACGTTAGTGATAGAACTCCACCTACGGTCCATGGATCTACCTATGGTCCGTGCGTGGTTCTGTTTGTACTAGCACCAACCTTTTGAAAACTAAGATTTTCTTCATTTTGAGATCCGAGGTGTTAAATTATCTCCCCCTTGGGAATATCCATCTTCGAATGAAGTCTAAACAAGCTGAGTATGGAGGAAAGGAGATGGAATCCCCACCACTAAGTACTAAGAACTGATATCTAACTGAGCTAAGTTCCCTGTTCATGCAAATATGCTAAAATGCAAGAATAACGGAAGGAACAAGATACTGAGACTTAATTTACGCAAGAGTAAACTAAGAGACTGGAGATGAAATATTACCTCAAGCTGAAACGGAATCGGAAGGGAAGAGGTAAGGATACTTGGACTTCATGGCTGCTTCTACTTCCCAAGTAGCTCCCTCTACAGACTGACTCCTTCACTGAAGCTACTTCTTTATTTCTCAACCAACGAACCTGAGGGTTATGGATCTTAACTGGCACCTCTTCATAAGTTAGACTATCCTACACTACCACATTCTCTAATGGTACTATTGATTCTAGATCACCTATGCAATTCTTCAACAAAGGAAATGTGCAATACTGGATCAACTGCTGCTAGTTCTGCTGGCAACTCTAACTTATATGCCACATTACCAACCATTTTTTCAGGAGTTTGTAAGGATCTACATATCTAGGATTGAACTATCCTTTCTTGACAAATCTCATCACCCCCTTCATAGGTGACACCTTTAGGAAAACCCAATCATCGATTTCGAAGTCTAAGTCCTTTCTCATCGCATCTTCATAGGACTTCTGACGACTCTGAGCTGTATTTATTCTATCTATGATGAGTTTAACTTTATCCACAGCCTCATGAGCCTAATCTGGCCCAATCAAGGTTGCTTCATCTACTTTGAACCAACAAATTGGGAACCTGCATCTATGCCCATATAGTGCCTCACACGGGGTAATCTGAATACTGGAATGAAAGCTATTATTATAGGCGAACTCTATGAGAGGTAGGTGATCCTCCCAACTACCCTTGAAATAGATCATACAAGCTCTCAACTTGTCCTCTAATTTCTGAATGGTACGCTCTGCCTGACCATCTGTCTATGGATGAAATATTGTACTGAGATTTACCTGGGTACGGAGAACTTTCTGAAACGATTTCCAGAAATGAGAGGTAAGCTGAGGACCTCTACCTGAGATGATAGACAAGGGAACCCCATGCAACCTGACTATCTCATATATGTAAAGTTTGGTGTAGTACTCCGTTGAATCTGTAGTCTTGACCGCCAAGAAGTGAGCGGACTTAGTAACTCTGTCCACCATTACCCAAATGGAGTCAAGCTGTCTGCGAGTACGAGGTAAACCCGTAATGAAGTCCATGTTTATCATTTCCAACTTCCATGTAGGAATGTTAATCTCCTAAGTCATACCTCCTGGTTTATGACGTTCTACCTTAGCCTGTTGACGATTAGGGAACTTAGCCACAGAGTCTGCTATGTCCCTCTTCATGCTTTTCCACTAAAAGGCTTTCCGTAGATCACGGTACATCTTAGCAACATTTGGATGAATGGAATACTTGGAGTTATAAGCTTCTGCAGGGATATGCTGCCTCAGCTCACCCACATCAGGAACACATAAGCGACCCTGGTAACAAAGCACCATCTCCCCCTTGGGAGAAAACCTCAACTTTTTGCTGATGAACTGCACCTTTGATCTGAAGTAATATAGTATCACTATCTTATTTTTCCTTAATCTCCACTACCAATGAAGATTCTAATCCATTCTGAACTATCACCCCACTATCTGATGTGTCCGTAAGGCAAACTCCTAAACGAGCAAGCCGGTGAACATCTTTGGCTAGTTCTTTGTTTTCTTCCACTATATGTGCTACACTACACATAGACAACATGCTAAGAGCATCACCTACTACATTGGCCTTATCAGGATTGTAAAGCACATTCATGTCATAGTCTTTAAAAAATTCAAGCCATCTCCTCTAATGAAGATTCAACTCTTTCTGGGTTAACACATACTTGAGACTCTTATGATCTGTGAATACATAAACATGATCACCATACAAGTTGCGTCTCCAAATCTTTAGGGAAAATACTACGGCTGCAAGCTCAAGGTTATGAGTCGGGTAGTTCTTCTCATGGACCTTAAGCTGTCTAGAAGCATAAGCTATGACCTTACCTCTCTGCATCATCACACAACCTAGGCTGATCCAGGATGTATCACAATAAGTCACATAAACATTTGAACCATCTGGTAGAGTCAATACCAGAGCTATAGTCAACCTAGTCTTCAGTTTTGAGAAACTTATCTCACACTCATCTGACCACTTAAATTTGACCTTCTTCTGAGTCAACTTGGTCAATGGGAAAGATATGGATGAAAATCCTTCAATAAACCTCCTGTAATAACCGGCCAAACCCAAGAAACTTCTGATATCTGTTAGATAGGTAGGTCTGGGCCAGTGTTGCACTGCTTTAATATTTTGAGAATTCACTCAGATCCCTTCACTAGATACCATGTGACCAAGGAAAGAGACTGACTGTAACCAGAATTCACATTTGCTGAACTTAGCGAATAACTCTAGATCTTTGAGAGTTTGTAGAACCACTCTCAGATAAATCGCATGCTCCTCCTCACTCCATGAATAAATGAAGATATCATAGATATAGAAGATGACGAACAAGTCCAAATATAGTTTGAACACCCTGTTCATTAAGTCCATAAAAGCTGCAGGAGCATATGTTAGTCCAAAAGACATAACTACAAATTCATAGTGACCATACCAAGTCCTGAAGGTTGTCTTCGGAATGTCACTATCTTTGACTCTAAACTGATGATTGATGGATCTGAGGTCTATTTTAGAAAAACAACTAGCAACCTGAAGTTGGCCGAATAAGTCATCAATCCTGGGGAAGGGGTACTTATTCTTGATTGTAACTTTGTTCAATTGACGATAGTGAATGCACATCTTAAGATACCCATCTTTCTTTTTCATGAAGAACACTGGAGTACCCCATGGAGAGATACTAGGTCTGATGAAGCCCTTATCTAAAAGGTCTATTAACTGCTCCTTCAATTCCTTAAGCTCGGCTTATGAAAAAAATTAGTTTTTTTTAATAGAAAAAAATTAATTTTTTTGAAGTTTTTTTACCTCCCCACCCCCTTCTAGCCCCCTCCCCGCCATTTTTCTTTCTTTTATGAATGAACATCTTTTACCCATTTTATCGATTTAACTATCCATTTTTAAATGGGTAGTATGTGTATTATTCATTTTTACCCATTTTAAATAAGTTGTATACCCAAACCATTTAAAATGGATAAATATGTGTGGATCCCCATATAAATTACCCTTTTGCCGCCCCTTGCCCGAGCTATCCCTTGGCTTGACATGCCATAAGATTGAATATTGACAAATGTATAAGCTTTTAAAACCTGAATGTTCAATTACATAGAAAACACACTCAACAACTTTATTAAAAATCAGAAATTTGTATCATATACATATGTTAATATAATGGCAGTGAAAGATACAAATCAACTCAGTTATATATGAAGCCTTTAATCATAGTGAAGATAGGTTACTAGGACAAGACTCCAAACTACCTGAATATTGTACTAACAATATATACTAACTACTAATACTCAAGATAAACTAGATCCCTCCGAAAGCAAGTAGATCTCATTGAAGCTAGACGAAAGTGATACTAATGATGTGTCTGTTCATGATCCTAAATACCCGAATCCATAATTTTTAAACACGTAGCATCGAATAACATTAGTACATGGAATGTACGGTATGTAAAATAGTTGAATGAAACAACTAGCTAAGAATTATTACATTGAGTTAAATTAAGAACTATGAATATAGATAACAACAAAAACAAACTTAATAGGAAAAAATGCATGTGTTCTTTAACAACAAAATACTATAAATGAATATATTAAATAATAGCAAATATTGAAAATAATAATTATACTTTTCTTAGAATTATTTTCCAAATGATAACCATCACGTGATTCTTAGGTAAACTTAAGTTGTGCATGCTTTGATTTTATTTTTGGGGGTTTCGGGGTTGAATTCGAGAAGTAGCGTTGAAAGTAGGCATGTTGGATCTTTTGGCGAGCTGGGTCGAGCTCGCCGAACCACTCGGCGGTTCTCCGAAATTCCCCATCTCACCTTTAATTTCTTGCTAAATAGGTTGTTGGGATCTGTTACTTTCGGCGAGAAGCCTGAGGTCGCCGAAGGCACTCGACGACTCGCTGAAAGCCTTATTGATCGCCCTTTGTCTGCACCCCTGATCCCTTTTTGCATCGTAATTTCGGCGGGTTCACCCTTGCTTCCCAAAATATGTCGGCGATTCGCCGAAAGTCCTTTCCCATCGCCAACTTTCCATAGCTTTATAGCCAATCCTTTCGGTGAGCCTGATCTAGCTCGCCAAAGTGATTCGGCGACTAGCCAAACGGTTCAACGATTCTGTCTGCAACTAATTTTCTGTGCTTTTGTTTAAATATTTTCTTAACTTTTTCTCAATATTTTGCAGACATGGCTAGGCCGAAAGTTGCTGGGAGGATCATGCACCCAGAAAGATAAGAACATGAAATTTCAAAATAAGCAAAGGGAGATCAAATCCTCCCAAGAAGGGAAGACCACAACCTCCACCTGGAGATAAAGGCAAGGGCAAGAGGCCCAATTCTAACAGGGAGACTACTCCCCTAGGCCTTCTTATTCCTTCATGGGCTCGGGGATTCTATGAAGCTGTGCGGAACCTGTTGGCGGATACACCCGTGGCAGCTCCTGGTGGGTCTAGTACTACGGTTCCTCTTGAGGTGACCCCGGATACTAATACCCAGATCCAAAGTACTACACCGGGCACCGATGCCCAGACAGATGGAGCGACTGCATAGACAGGATCTCTCTTTCCGCCCTCTCTATCTTACTTTATTTCACTTTTAGATATTCTTTGTTTGCATTTGAGGACAAATGATTTTATTTGTGGTGGGGTGAGGCCCACCTTTTGTGTGACTTGTTGTGACTTGATTGGTTTTGATTATATATTTGGGTTTTAAGCTAAAATTTTGTTGTACACTACTTTTTATGGAAAGTTTGAGCTTGTGGCTTTGTGTTTTTAATTACAAATGATTTTTCACCCTTCCGAATTTTTTTTGCCACCTCATGGTTGTATTGAATGTGGCTGTTCTTGTACAAATTTGAATATCGTTTTTGATCAATATCGATGACTTGATTAGTGCTCATAATCGAACAAAATTGAATGTGCGGCTATGATGAGGCCAAATGAAGTTGCATAGCCAATATGTGAACTCTTTACATCTCGTTGTGACTAGCCAAGTATCGAATTGAGTCTCTTGTGATGAACAGTGCAAACTAGAAAAAGTGTGGAGTCTTGTTTGACTTTGGTATCAATGCCTTGTGTGATGAGCTTACCGTGAACTATGTGTGATGGCACCTAGAATTTGCCCCATTGGTCCGGCTGACTAAGTGATGTAAACTCTTGATATGATCTTAGGCAACTTTAAAGAGTGTGAAATAATTTGACATTATACCTCCTTTTTGTGGCATACCTTGTGAGTGTGTGAACTTCTTTTGAGCCCCCTTTGAGCCTTAACCTTTTTCTTGGAAGAAACTTGATGACATTGTGACCTTTTTTTGATCCAATACCCATAATCCTCATGATTTGTGATTTGTTTGAATAGCCAACTTAGGTTTAAAGTCTAAGTTGGGGGTGTGGTGAAAAGAGAAGGTAAATCAAGGAGTGCAAGAAAGTCCCCTTTCACCCATGTTTTGAGAAAAATGGAAACCCTCCATACAAAAAAAGAAGAAGAAGAATATAATGAAAAAGAAAAAGAATGAAAAAGTTGTGGAATAAAGTTGTGAAAGTACAAAAAGAAATGGGGTTTCTAGCAGTCCATGGAAAGTGAATAATGGGATGACTTGTAAGCACGAATGAAAAATGATGAAGAAAAGAAAATAAAGTATTGTTCACACCACATCTCATGAGGATTATATCCATTGAGCCTAAATGACCATACCTTTGCATCAGCGTCGTTACAAGCATTGAAAAGACCTTTTTGATCCTAAGTGAGCTGAAACAAATGTTGGTTGGAAAATACGGGAAAACCTATGGGTGAAATCATACATTGTGTTCATCTTTGTGAGTGTGAGCATTGCATTTGATTCCGGAACTTTAAATTGTCGAACCATTGTGTGTGAATATGGAATCATTCTTTGTGTGAGAGCATTTGATTTCTTTTGTTGAGCTTGAACTTACATTTGAAGCAAGTATTGTGAGTTTGATATTTTTTAATAATGGTGAGTCACAATTTGAAACATTGAGTGCACATATGATCCTTGCATGAGTAAGTTGAGTCTTTTTGTGTGCATTCATGATTGAGTCTTGTGTAACACTATTTGAGATATCCTTTTTGAACTGCTGAACTTGAGTTTTACTTGAGGACAAGCAAAAGTTTAAGTTGGGGGTATTGATGAGTCCACGATTTGGACTCATTTAGGGCTTTATTTTAATAGATTTAGTGTCCTCGAATGCATATTTTGTCTCAATAACTGATATAAATCCTTCAATTTCAGGTATTTTAACTTAGGGACAAAGCATGGACACTATTGAGCAAAAAGGAACAAGGCAGCTGAAAGAACGAAGAAAAGAAGGCTTGAGGATTGTCTAAACCATTGGGTGAGTCGCCAAATGGCCATGTCTCGTCTAATGTTCCAGTGTGCCAAGCCCTGAAGGAGAAAATCAAGCCGGCGATAGAAAGGAGCAGTCGATGAGTCACTAAATAGTTTCGCGATGCAGTGCCTTATCGCTCAAAGTTATAGGACCTCAAGGATGATGAAGGCACAAGCAAAAAGGCGATACAAATTACCGAAGGGCGGATCGCCGAATGGATCGGCGATCCTAACTAACTGCGCCGATTGAACCATCGCTGCACACTTTTTGACAACTATAAATACTTATTTAAATTTTTAGCTTCGTATCAGATTTTGTAGGATATCATATTATTATTCAGTTTTTGAAGTTTAGAACTTAGAACTGAGTTTGAGAGACATTTTTCCTTAGCTTTGAAGATTTGAAGATTTCCATTTCTAAGAAATTGGAAGTGGGTATTGAAGATTCTTCAAATTAGACATTTGTAAAGACAATATTCATCGTACCCAGTTCATGGAACACATTTCGGTATCAATTTCTATCTTTTTACTATGTCTAGCTAGAACCCCAATTCTTGGGGTGTGATTATGTGATTATGAGTTGAATTTACTATTGGGTATTGCTAATTGATAGTCTATTTGCCATTTAAAAGTAATTTTGGTCAGTAATTGTAGTTGAATTTAATGGGTTGTAGTTGCAAATACAATTTTAACTTCTTGTTTTTGGCTTCCTCGAGAGAGAGGTTTTAAAACCAAAATTATTGAATGGATGGTCTTTGGGTATTGGGTTGTCATGGGTTCATCTCGAGAGAGTGAACCCTAAACCCTTTTCCACACATTCAGCTTGAGAGAGTGAATGGACTAAAGCGAAGGTTGTGCTTCATTGCGGCTTATTGGTGTTCGAGAGAAACCAATTCGATTCGGGGTAAATTGATCGAGAGAAAGTTTACCCCCACTAAAGTCTAGCTTATTCACTGATTTGTAGCGGTTTACTATTAATTGCAATTACCCGGTTGTTTACCTTAGCCCATAATTCTATCACATCCCAAGAATCCTGTCTCCGTATTCATATTTTCATCCTATTTGCTGTTTTTAGTTGCTAGGTGACTACAAAACCCCTTTTGAAATTTGACACTTATGTCACCCCAAACTTGAATTATGCTTTTATTCGTAAATATTTTTATCTATGATTGACTTGAGCATATTTATGCCTTTGTATTGATTCTTGAGTACGAATCACTCCCTTGGGACTCGACCCCAACTCACTAGTGGGGTTATATTAGTACTCACGATCGTTGGCACTTGAACTGGAATTAGTATCCTAATATGTGAAATCATTCCCACTTGGGGAAATACGACTGCACATGATCGGCATCCATATCCTTACCTCCGCTGTCAAGTCTAAACATAAAATCCCGGCTTTGTGACAACCCATGGCAAATTTCGGCTTGGACATAGCTTTGAAACCAACCAAGCACCCGACTCACAATCTTTATCCTTGAAGCCCTAGATATCATGGTTGAGTAACCCATATATTTGATTAATTGCCTCCTGTCCGTAGTTGACAACCTTTGACCGAATGGTGATCAACCTTGATGCTATGTAAGTCTCCATGAGGTTGACATAAAACTCCCTCACCCATTGCTCATTTGCCTTGGAAAGTTCTGCTACAAAGCATATCCAACCGGATGCCATCAACCTTTGGTGGAAAGTTGGAAGAATATCCTCCAACTTTTTCAAGTGGAAAGTATGTAGCTTCTTCTTCATCAAATAAGCATAATAAATCTCTTGTGCTTGGAGAGATACAAATAAATGTTGGTCATATTCAACCACCACTTCCTCCTCAAAACTGAGTCCATGTGCCTCCCTTGACTTTGTAAGAATCTGAAAACCACAATACCGTGCAAGTGGGAGAATTATATGTTAAACGATGCTATTTCATAGGTAGAAGCCAAATAAAATGGGTAGAACATAATTTGGAAGTAAAACAGGCCTGCTGAAAATTTTCACCCCGGCAAAAAAATAGTCCCAGATATCACAAAAGTGAAGTCATGTTCGAATAAGCGA
The DNA here is from genome assembly GCA_036250505.1 of Solanum acaule. Taxonomy (NCBI): domain Eukaryota; kingdom Viridiplantae; phylum Streptophyta; class Magnoliopsida; order Solanales; family Solanaceae; genus Solanum; species Solanum acaule. The sequence goes on along the minus strand of JAJOOR010007697.1, from coordinate 40,258 downwards.
ACATCGCCAAAGCGAAGGGGTATCACTTAAGCTAATACTAATTTTGAAATGGCGAGTCCGCTTTTGGGAATAGTCGCCCCCCTTCAACATGAACAACCAATTTTTATTCCACATTTTAGCATTAAATTTCAACTACAATAAGTGCAAATTCAACACCAACCAAACAAGCAATCAAGAAAGTCAATCATTTCGCCACACAAGTTTCGAAAATCATTTTTGAGTTCTTTTGGACATTTTATCAAACACATGATGCACATTCTATTTTCAACAATTAAATCATGAAATGTATAATCAAGACTTCCCCAAATACTCTTAATCTTCCCACACATATGTATTTAACAAAATAAGCAAAGAATTTGGCAAACACAATCACAATTTTAACCCCTCCAAGTTAGAGAAGTTACTTAGAGAAGTTACTACCACTAAATACCCCCACTTTCACCAAGGCAATCAAAGTTACCCAATGAGTAGTACCACTTCAATAGAGTTAGAGTGAGAGATACATACATGATAGTGTTTGCACAAGGAATACCAAGAGTTTGGAATCGTTTTGAAACTAGTGGAGAGGAGAGCAAAGGTGTGAAACTTTTATTTTGGGCGTTTTGCTCATTTGGATTGTGATCCATGTATTTTGAATACCTTACCTCCGATTAAGTGACATCTAGTCGATTTTGTGACTACTCATGAAAGGGCGGGGTTCGCTTAAGCTAGTGCCCTTCCGCTTATGTTCGCTTTTGCAAGAGGGAGCCGCTTTTGCGGACTTCACTTAAGGGAACAACCATTCACTTTTGTGACCCTTGAGGGCCTTTTTGGTTGGCTATTCACTGTCCGATTAGGTGAAGTTGGGGTCTATTGGAGTGCCCAAAAAGCTTCCCAAGTCATTTTTGATGGGGTTTTAGCCTCAAACTTCGTTTCCTCCAAAGATTCAGGCCTCCAAACCTATCCAAACTAATTCCAAAAACTATAAAATCATGACGTTTGGTAATAAAACAAACATTAACCTATCCTAGAAATAAAAAAAATCCAAAATTAATCTAATTTAGATACCGATGAGGTGCCTCCCATCAAGCGCTTAATTTAAAGTCGTTGCGTGATGTCGGGTACATCACCTTTTGTGTTTTCACTTCGAGGCAATGAACCGTCTCCCTAACCTGAGATCAATTTCACACCGAAGAGCATGGAGAGTGCTAGAGAGAATCAAGAATTTCACCCAACCTCTCAACTTTGAAGACTTGAATTTCTTACCCAACTTTGAATCATGCTGTCATTTTGGATCGTTGGGCAAAAGTGAAAGGGTCACTAGGTCATGCGAACATTGAAATTCATAATTATTGGCCTTCAAGTGAGTGACACTCTTACTTTCAAATGAACTAAAGTTTCTATATATGATCTTTTTTGCTTTTTCTTGCAACTCTAGTATCATGCTAGTTATTTCAGCTTCTTGGATTGTTATTCACTTGGGTTGGTTGCACAAGTTCAAGATGCCTTCTATATCCACCTCAATCTGTCTCTTGTATTGGCTTCAAGCAATTAGATTCCAAATATGAGTTGGATCGTCTCATCACGCCAAGCAAGGTGCAAGTCGTTAGACCCTTCTTCGCTGTTTTTGGCCATTGGATAATGAGGAGTTCTCACCTTATCCCTAAGAGTGGAAAGTCCAAACTCAAAGTCAACCATGCCATAGCACAGCGTTAGGTGCATTTTTCAAATCCTTTCCTTTTCTTGGGTGAGTACAAGTAGGGCTTGCTTAACCTAACTGAGCTTTTCATCCATGACCCTAAGCCTCAATTGACTTGCTACACTTGTTTCACCAAAATGCCATGGGTCGGTAGAGGGCATACCATTCCCAAATATGTAATGATCACAAAAAGGCATAGACACAAAACAAAAGAAAATAAAATCAACTATTTCCAATCTAGATAGAAACATGTATACTAGAAATCCTAAATCAATTCAATACACCTAATAGAGAGAGCGGTCGTCGTTAATAAAAATATTTAACTAAGAGAAAAATAATTCGATGATTGAAAAAATAAAGGCTATTTAGATACAATCTTGAATCTAAACATACAAGGTACAAAATTATCAAATAGAATACAATTTTCTAACTACACTTCCAACGGGGACCGAGATGATATCAACAAGAAATGTATGGGAATTGAGAAACTTTGATATTTAATCAACACCCAAAGATCCATTGCAATTGAATCCAAGATCAATCAATATATTTAGGTTAAGTAATCATAGGCCAATCCTAATCTCGTTTCGATCTCAAAGGACTATTACAATACATCTCCTTTCAGTCTCAATTACGTGATTCTAAAAAATAACCCACTACCTTAATTTAGACCTCTTTTTCGATCAAGCCTTGCACTCAACAATGAAACCCTAAACTTTCTCCTTTTGGTCTCAAATTTAAGAGTCAAAGTTAAAATGCGATTATTAATCTAATTCTTCACTTCACGATTCTAGTTTTCAAGCAACCCATGAAGATCAAAATCTAGGATTGAGAGAGTGTACTCTCAACCCATAAATTCAATTATGAAGACTGGATAGAACCTATTTCGTGAAATCAAACATGGAAACAAGGAATTACAAAAGCAATAGAGAAATAAATCAAATAAATTCAAATTCAAATCTTTTTGGTTTTCTTAAATATTCACCAAAATTTATTGTATTCATAATATTCAATTGAAACTAAGACTTCACAATCCTCGTGAAAGATGCATTTCCACTCACACAATAGAAAATCTAACATACAATTATGAATTCCAATCCAAGGGATTATAGATTTATGCAAAAGATACTCACTCTCACAAATGAATTCATGCATACACATATTGACCCATAGACTTGATTTGAATGCAGATCGCCACTAATATAGATCGACAAGGCTTAACATCCTTAAGGACGTGTGGGTTTGTGTAGGCTTGGGCAAAAGCATGGTATCATTTGGTCAAGTAACTAAGATATCTCCCTAATGCGTCAACTTTTTATTTGAGCACACCGCTCACATTTTTGTGTTTTCCCTTCCATCATATACCTTCTTCATATAAAGTTCACTTATTTCATCTTCCATTTTCATTTTCACTTGGGGCATATTCATCTATTGACCTAGCACCAACATTTTTGTTTTGCTTTATTCACAGATTTATTTCAACACTTTCCAAATTAAATCTTATGGTGATCTATGATTTTAGTTCAAACCTCTTTGTTTCATTGGTGCACACAAATCCCCAAACTTAGGCTTTTTCCTACATTTCATATCATTCGCTTTTTCTCCTTTTCTCCCCCAAACTTAGGCTTTTTTCCTTTATCACAAATCAGTTACAACTAGGGAGACATGAGGGTGTGAAGATAAAGGGTTACAAAGGTTTAAGGTACACAACATGGTAGCCAAAAAATTGGGTTAGGATCAATAGGGCAGACTAAAATTACATTAGTGGAGGAAAATTTGGGATTGAGTGGCTGGTAAAAAAGGGCCTCGGTTCATCTTTCAAGCCAAGTCAAATCTAGAATTTTGCCTTGAAATAAACGTTGGAGCAAGTTCTAGTGAACATGCATATACAAAAATGAATCAAATCCGTACCACACAAGCCATTACAATCTAAAAGCATTTCAAGCTAGTCTCAAAATCAATTGAATCGAATGACTTTTGAAAAACTACAATGGGGATATCTTGCTTGTAAATCATAAAGCCAAACAGAAATGTACATGCCATGACAACAGATTGCTTATTGAATCACATTTTCCCATTTTCAAATCATTTTAAACCTCCCTTTGCCAATTTTATTTTTGGTAGTTCGTCTTGCAAGAGGTGTGACAGAAGACTCAATTTCAGACTAAAACTTGACATTTTCCCTTAATAAAGTCGCCTCTCAATCTATCATAGGAAAACACCAACCCAATTTGATGCAAAAAGACTCAATAAAGATAAAATCAAGAAGAAAAATATTTTGCTACTTGGGAGAGAATCGTAGCATAAAGAAAACTTCATAGAGTTTATTTAACTTACTACTGTTCACAAAGATGAAATTGATTCATGTGACATAAATTCATTGAGAGAACAAGGCCTATTGAGGGCACTAAGCGCTAATTTTCAATGACGAGTAGTAAGAATAATAGAGTCAATGTAAAACCAGCCTGACTAAGCAAACACAATTTTTTTGCAAGGTATAGTTCCTCATTCCTCAAAGAGAGGGTAATGTCAAATTTTCATAAAAATTAATAACATAACCAAAAAACTAACCTTAAATGACCCTCAGCTTCAAAGTTAGCATTGTCTTCAATGCTAGTGCAATAAGGGAAGATCAAGGGGGAAACACTTCCTGGATCACTCATCCTATTCTTCTCCATCATTTTCCTTTGTCTCATTATCCGTGTCATCATAGTGCTACTCAAATGCGTTTCTTCTTATTTGCATTGCAACTATTTACCCATCGTTAATATGGAACCCCATCATTAAATAAGCAATGAGTATGACAACTTCATTATGTACTCTTTGTTCATTTTTGGAATGCATGAGTGAGCACAAAATAATTCGGGCCAGAGCTTGGTTTTGAAGTTTAAGTCTTGGTGAGATATTTCACTTCTCACGGTAGCCCAGTTGGGCTGGCCTCCACTAATAGTGTTGGCAACTCATTGAATTTTGCTGCCTTTAGCGGCAACTTTATCAACAAAAAAAATCCCTGCTCCCTATCTTCCCGTTGTAGAATAGGGAGTTAATCACCTCTGGTGTGATGTCAATCTCCACATCCCTCACAAGATTCAAAGGTAGATTTGGAAAATTTTCTAGTGGCTATGAACGCCCATTGATTCCTTGTTTTCCTGATACAGGGAATTAAATTCAAAGATCAGCTATGAGAATAAATCGCCTAGGGAATTTTCGACGACATCATATTTCTGGTTGTGAACTACTGCACCATATAAGGGAATTCCTCCCCTCACACAGTTGTGTTGATACCTTTTTCTGAAGTAAAGGTACAATTACTTTTGTAACTAGTATAATTGTGTTTCATCCATTCAACTACAAATCGGATGTGCTCCACCTTAGTAATTGCATTGTGAGAAGATTTTTCGTTGCCTTTTCCTCTCCTTTTTCTCTTGCTTATGGAAGAAGAGGTTTGGTGATCCTTCTTATTTGATTGAACCTTTTTGGAGTCATTTTCTACAATTGGGATTGTAAGATAAGAACAGTTCCACATACTTATGGGGTTTTCATTTTATAAGAATTAAATTCAAAATAAAAGGAAGTTATAAGAGAAAGAGAAATTATGAGCGCGAAAATATTGTAGCATTAAAATACCAACATGAGACTACCTTAGGATCGGCAGTTCACAAATGCAAGATTGTACACCTTCGGTTCATGTTACGCCTCCTACAAAAAAATTTGCAAAATTTTGGGTAAATTGGTGGTACACTGGCATTTCACCGATGGGGAATTGCGGTTTGCAAGTGAAATGCCAGTTGAAGGTTAAGGAATAGTGATGTTCATCATCCATTGATGCACCTGTGGAACGCAGTGCACCCATTGTGAAGTGCAAATGCTTCAAATCACCCTTGGGACCAAAATTGATCCAAATTCTTCTCAATGATCAACAGTAAATTCCAATGGGTACTCAGACTTCCTAGAGTATTCACACGGCAATTCCAAATGAACTTCATAAAATTCCCTTAAGAGGGATATTATCCCGTCTATCATTGAAAATCATCAAGAACAGAAGCATGAAAATTTTTCCCTATAAGAACTCTCATTCACAATTTAATTATTACCAAAAGATTAAAATCACTCAAATCCACATAAAAAGGTTTAGTAAAGCTACTCATTTACAATTTTCAGCCCCAAAATGAAAGATTCACATAATGACAAATTTTCCGCCAGGAATGATATCACCTATTCCATCATGTAGCAACTTAATGCACTATGTAAACCCAAATGGGTTATTAAGAATTCACCCCCAAACTCAAATTTTAAGTTATCTAAATCATATATTTCACATGCTATACATCATTATAAAGGAAATTTCCTTAAAACTTTAATGTATCAAACATCAAAACTAATTTTTGAAATCACAAATTTTGAGTTTAAGCAACAAATTTAGAAGGAAATCTAAACTAAAGCATGAAACCATTACCACATTATCACATTGTGAACCTTAAAATAAAGAGATTAGATTACATACAAGATAGTTGGAGATATTGAAGAAGAAAAACAAAGAGCTTCAATGACAATTTGGCATTGACTTAAGAACCTCACAAAAAATGAAGGTTTTAAGATTTTGATGTTTAGAATATTCGGAATGAGGTGAGGGAACACAAAAAGAGTTTAAATAGAGAGTGCAAGGGAGTTAGGTGGTCTATAAGTTGAAGGAGTGTATGAATATGAGAATGGAGGTTAGGGGAAGTGTATAAGGAAGGTCATGAAGGGTTATATCTTTTTGAGTATTGGGAAAAGGCAGTCAAAATCGAATCGTTTTAGTTCCTCAAGAGTCAAAATTAAAACATTTTCAATGTTACTTGACTTGCGTGTGATTTGCAACATGTGAATCACAACTAGTGACACGCCGATCGCAACGCAGACTCGTAGGAATCTTATCAGTTCACTGATTTACATGGGCGCATTGACTGACATTGTACAATATTCGACTAGTGGTTCGCTCGTTAATCGCAGGTTTTAAAAATTGTTCCAAATTATATAATGGAAACATACATTGAACTGGCGGTGTACAATGCCCAATCGACGTTACAAACCCGTCATGCACTGATTGCCCAGACGATTAATTTTTCATCTTTTTGACTTGACATCAATTTGCACCTCTAAAAACACATAATAAACACCAAAAGTGAAGTAAAAAGGAAATAAAGAAACTTGGGTTGCCTCTTAAGAAATACATAATTTAACATTGCGACATAATGCAAGTACCTCAAGATTACTTGATATCGGGTGGATTTTCTCTTCCTCGTGGATCTTTCATCAACTTATCCACAAAATCCTCTACATTCATCTGATGGCCTTATAGATATTCCTACTTTTAACTTAAACTATTTTTTCTCCAACCCGAAATTGGATCTCTCCACTCTCCACATCAGTATTGTGAGAGGTTACTCCCAATATCCCTGCGACTTTCGATGTGTTCCAATCACAGTTCATACTAATAATTCCTTCGAGTAGCACCTTTATTTTGTCAAACAAATGATCTGTAAGTGCTCCTCCTTCCAACCCATTGATGATCACTTCCAGCTATGTCCTCTTTTTCAGGGCATAGATGGTCATATGAAAGACAATACCCAACTTTAAAGGTCAGGGTTTAACCCTAAGGATTATGAGATAGGATCTCCTTCAATTTATTTGACAATTCGAAACAAATTAGAAAATTGAATTCTCAACGCGTGCACGCGAGCACACACACATATATAATAGGAAAAGATTAATCACAACAAAATCAATTGATACATGGATAAAGTGTGTGTGTGTGTATATATATATATATACACAATGGATAGGGGTTAAGTAACAACTAATCTTTACTAATATAAATTAAGAAAATAAGGAATCAAACAACAATTCGATCTACCAAGACTGGAAAGGACTATGTTGTGTGCATAACGATTGGGGTACAAAAATGAAAAGATTAAGCACAACAAAATCGATCGATACATGGATAATGTTTGGCCTAAGCTATGATTTTGTATTCTCTCGAGCTATTAAAAGTATGTCCCTTGGATTTTTTCTGTCACGATGCATGGGTACACCCTAGATGTAACATGGTGTATAGAACCCCGATGGAATCCATACAAACCACTTAGCTCTCATAACATAAGAAATAGAACAATAAGAGTAAACTAATAGTCCAAGTCCAAAACATTTTATAAAAAAAAGCAGATGTCTAAAACCTTGTATCATCATAACCATCTAATACAATAGAATGAAATTGGGCCCAACCCATACATCATGTTCAAAAGAGGAAATACATGAAAGAAAGTGAAAACAATAAAGTCCATCCTCGAAGAATGAGGACTCACGAAAGCTCAGGAATCAATCAAATCACCCACTAGCCACGGAACTGAGCACCCTGAATATCGGACCCTACATTTGGGAAAAATGTACGCAAGAGTATACATTAGTACAAAACAATGTACCAAGTATGATAATCATGCATACAACATTTAAATCATGCTAAAAAGGGACACTTCATTTCATGACATGCAATTGACCAAGCTAAACATGATATTAGAGAGTTATAAAACGTAAGTCATAAATCATGGTCAATGCAAGCTAGCTTCATCTTTAAAATCTTTGAACTCATATGCGATACTTATTAAAGTAACCTTAGTTCATTATTACTTGTGGTGAATTGGCCAGGCGAAAAGACAGCTTAAAAGTAACAAGGTTCTGAAAGAAAGACAGGCCTTAAGGCAAATTTAGGGATCAATAAAATAAAATAACAACACCCACCTAACCTAATTAATGTGGTGTGGAAGGGCAAGCGATAGAAAAGTCCCTCGCGCGAACTACTACTACTAGAAAAACAGTGAGACCATGTGAGCTATAACATAGAATCTGGTGTCTACCCTATACCGCACAAAGGTGTTCTACTTACCGAAGGTAGAACTTGAATTTCTAGCTTAAGTGGATCCACTAGCTAATCAACCTATGTGGGCACATAGTGTTGGGATAAGGAGATTGCTACTAGAAACCCAGCCTCTACTAACAGGGGAGCTTCCATCTTATAAGATTACTTTGGAAACCCGGACTCTACTATGGTAGAGCTTCTATCTCACTATCAATATCCACTCGGTTCTAAGCATAAATTCCCACAGAATAGTCATCTCTTACTTGACTTCATTACTCATGAAATGGTGCCATTGGAAAAGAAATTCAAGCTAGTTTCATTAAGATACCTCCTTGTCTTTGATTGAATTAGGTCAGAAAGCCTTTCAACCTAAGAATCCTTTCTATGCGATAAAACCATTTTCAACATGCTAGTATGTGTTATAGTGAGAATATCCTTTAATAACAAAGAATCATCATAATTGGTACTTTACACTCAAACCACCCTTAAAACATTTGCATAGATTTCATAAAATAATGTATAAGTCCATAATTTACCTCTTGAGGTTCAAACCACACTTTCAATCAAAAACTCTTGGAGAATATAGGTTATATATGGATTTAATCAGAAATACATGAAAAGATTGAAATACATGCTTAATTTCATAGAACTCTTCCTTGAAGATCAAAATCTCACATCATATAATTCATAACTTGAAAACATGGGGATTACATGGGTTCATAGGGGAAATCATCATGTATCATCAATTCATGCATAACAGAACATAACTCAATCATTCAAATCAATAATAAAGAGAACGCATGATAATTGATGAAAACCCTAACTCAATTGGGCAATTCTACCATTTGAATAGAGAGATTTGAGAGCTATCATAGCTTGACTCCAATTGCTAGCCTTCAACGGAAGAATTGGGACCTTAGCTTGAAGCCCTAGGTGAATCCTTCTTCTTCTTCTTTAAGTTTCTAGAGAGAGAATATTTGGAGAGGAGTTTGGTTTTCTTTTGTGAAATGGGAAGAATGAATTAAATGGGTTAATTAGGGGGTTGAAAAAGCTTATATAGGTGTTCTAAACATAGGGAAAACGATATAGTATATGAATTTATTAATTATGAAAAGACCCAACTGCCCCTGAAAAATAACTGACAGTAGTGACCCACAACCCACCACCGACGGTCCATCTTGCACACTTAGGGTCTATGGTCGGAGACTTTTGCCTGGACCCACGGTTCCTGGACCACAGAGCGTGGACCCACCTACGGTCCGTAGGTCCAATTGTGGTCCATGGCCTGGACACATTTTGGGTGGCCCTCTCCACGGACCCACCTACTGCTAGTGGCTCGACCCATGGCCCATGTTTGGGTCCTCATGGATGGGACTTGTATGTCTTGAAATCTGATATGGTTCCCTCTTTCAGATTCGGGGTGTTACAATATCTCCCCCTTGGGACTATTCGTCCTTGAATGAGATTCAAATTAGTTCTAAAAGGATATGATAGGAACTAACAACCCAAACTACAATGCAATGCATACAACCAAGGAGGAACTATCGAGTCCAAGCTAGGATGTTCTCAAAACATCATTAGAGGGGTGAATCTAACTCTATCAGCCCATTATAGATGCAATACACATAAATAAGGAGGAAACATCAACTCCAAGCTCAACATACTCAAATGCATCATAAGGAAGTAGGAACTACATCTAGCAACCCAATATGCATGAAATTTCAACATGACTCATTTTCAAGGAGGAACACCTTTCCCAAGCTAAAAGCATACTCAACACAATCTCATGGAGCTCATATGTAAGTTACTCTCAAAAAGCATATCTAAAACATGTTCATCAATTCATTACATGAAGTCTATAGGCAACTCATACTCAATGCACAACAACATGAGAAAAATCAATCATATAAACTCAGTTTCTTTCAAAACACAAGTTTTCATGAACATGTAAAACATAAGGAAATAATGGAGACACATAAAAACACATGACTCCCAAAACAAGGACAAACTAAGAGGAACTCATTACCTCAAGCTAGAATATGAGTAGAAGGAAAGAGATGAGGAAATCAGGACATCATATCGGCCTCGGCCTACAAAGTAGCTCCCTCAACTAGTTGATTCCTCCACAAAACCTTAACGGAAACTATTTCCTTGTTTCTTAACCTCTTGACTTGCCGGTCTAGAATCTCTACTCGAACTTTCTCATAAGAGAGACTTTCATCAACTCCTAACCCTTCTAGGGAAACTATAGATGTCAGATCTCCAACACACTTTTTAAGCATAGAGACATGGATTGCGGGATGCATTCTTGCCTACTCAGTTGGCAAATTTTACTCATAAGCAACCTTACGGACGCGTCTAAAAATCAGATATAGGCCTACATACCGGGGACTAAGCTTCCCTTTCTTACCAAACCTCATCACACCCTTCATGGGTGAAATTTTCAAGCAAACCCAATCGTTAACATCAAACTCTAGATCCCTTCTCCCCACATCGGCATACGACTTTTATCTACTTTTAGCCATTTTCAACTTTTCCCTAATAAGCCAAACATTCTCCATGGCTTTGTACAAATTCAGGACCTATCAGGCCAACGTCACCCACCTCAAACCATCCTATAGGAGATCTACACCTCCTACCATATAAGGCCTCAAATGGAGACATATCGATACTTGAGTGATAACTGCTATTGTAAGCGAACTCAATCAATGGAAAATGGTCAGCCCAATTACCCCTAAAATTGATCACACAAGCCCTTAACATATCTTCAAAAGTTTAGATCGTATGCCAAGCTTGCCCATCAGTGTGGGGATGAAAAGTCGTTCTAAGCTTAACCTTAGTGCCAAGCCCCCTTTGGAAGGACTTCCGAAACTGAGAAGTGAATTGGCTACCACGATCGGAAATGATGGACAAGGATAGTCCATGCAACCTTACCATTTCTATCAAGAACAACTTGGCATAGTCCTCCGCCGAGTAGGAAACCCTGACAGGAAGGAAATGAGCAAATTTCGTCATCCAATCTAATATCACCAAATCAAATCACGTTGTCGTCGGGTGCGAGGCAAACCAACTATAAAGTCCTTGTTCAAGTCTTCCCACTTCCATGTAGGAATGCTAATATCTTGGGATAGACCTCCTGATCAATGATGCTCAACATTCACTTGTTGGCAATTTGGACACTTAGCCACAAATCCCGCAATATCAATCTTTAGCCCATTCCACCAATAGACCTCGCGTAAATCACGGTACATCTTGGTGGCTCCCGGGTGAATGGAATATTGTGAACTATGGGATTTTTCCAAAATTTGTTCCCTCAAGTCATACACATTTGGAACACATAAACGACCTTGGTATCAAAGTACACCATCTCCCCCCTTGGGAAAAAGCCTCAACGGATTTCTTAAGCACCGCCCCTTTCAATTTACCAAAATTGGATCAAGACCTTGCTTGACTTTCACATCCGCCAAAAAAGATTATTCAGAACCATTGTGAACCATGAAGCCACCCTTGGTGGACTCCACTAGTTGAACACCTAATCGAGCCAATATATGAACATCTCTAACCAACTGTTTCTTTTCTTCTTCAATATGAGCCACTATACCCATAGATAATCTACTAAGAGCATCCACTACCGCATTAGCTTTACCAAGGTGATAAAGGACACTGATGTCATAATCCTTCAATAACTAAAGCCACCTTCTTTTGCGAAGAGACAAATCTTTTTTATTAAACACATATTACAAACACTTGTGATCGGTAAACATATCTACATGTACTCCATACAAATAGTGTCTCCAAATCTTTAAGGCAAAAACGACCGATGCAAACTTAAGGTCATGAGTAGGATAATTCTTCTCATGGATTTGAAGTTGCCTTGAGTAATAGGCAATAACTTTCCCATTTTACATAAGCACACACCCTAGCCTAATTCTCGAGGCATCATAATACACCACAAAACTATCCATCCCTTCCGGTAAGGTCAACACAAGAGCGCAAGTAAGTCTATCTGTCAACTCTTGGAAACTCTTTTCACACGCTTCCGACCATATGAACTAAACCTTCTTTTGAGTCAAAGCCGTCAAATGAGAGGCATTTGAAGAGAAACCCTAAAAAAACCTTTTATAATAACCAGCCAAATCCAAGAAACTTCTAATATCCGAGGAAGTTAGAGGTCTTGGTCAACTCTTGACCGCATCTGTCTTCTTAGTATCTACCTCAATACCCTTGTAGCGATCCTTTCAAAACGATACCACTACTAAAACAAGAAATTTAATTAAATACTTGTGACATTTAAAACCAATTAATTAGGGCATACTGATTTTAATTTAGTAGAGGGATTGGATTCATAACGAACTCCAAAAAAAAAAAAAAAAAAACATTTAAGCAATTAATCAACCAGATCTTCATGCATATGTTAACCTCACACTCGAGGGTGAAATAACAAGAATATTACAAGCTTCCGAGTACCAAAATCAGCCGGCTCATGCTTCGCCCAACTTTCAAAACATATAGCAAATTAGTATATTACAAGACTTGGGTTTACACACCCCAAAAAGATAAAAATGTATAACCATACTTATATTACAACCCATGGTGACATGACAAAATCAGCCCTCAAAATCTCCATTAAATATACAACACAAAGATCATGTACAAGTCCCAAGGTTATACAAAATATATATGCCTATATGCAAATGTGATCTTCCTTAAGGTTTTCAAAATCTCCATCAACAATGGCCAGCTTCAAGCATCATAACGAACATCCCCTACGATAGAAACAACTATCGCTAAGCATATAGATTAGTGGTGTACAAAGTATAGGTTTGGAGCCCTTAAATTCACCAAGTTATCATTCTCATGTCAAGGGCAGCATGATCGAAACAAAATCAGTAAATCAACTAAACATTATACAAGGAGTATCAAGTTCAATATATAAAGGACTAAATGTCAAGAATGCTCATAGCACAACTTTTAAAGAGATTCAATAACAAGGCTCACCCAATATATACATCATGTCGTCACACCAAGCACGAGCAGGTATCAAGAAGGGTGAAAACCCAATAATCAAGAGAACCAAGAACCATATTAACAAATTGGCTTCCTACTTCGTACTTAAAATGGACAACTTCCATTCTTAAGACGAACTAAAAATCCAGAGTCAAGATGGCAAATGATCCGAACCAAGAGGCATGCCAAGAGTGACAAAGTCACAGCCACAAGAAGAACAAGGTCCCAACAAGAGTGCTAAGTGATCAAACACTCCGTACAAGTGGCTAGTTACATAAGCGTCTTTAATGTATTAAAGAATACCAATACGACAATGCAAAGTGACAAGAGGTAACCAAGGTACGAAGATAACTTTCATATATATCAGCACGTAAAAAGAGTACAAGTATAAGTTTATACACAAACCTCAGTTCTTTAGCACAAAAACAGTCCAACAAAACTCCACGAGTCAAGCCGTAGACCTAGCAGCGTATCAAAGTCTTCAACTTCTACACGAGGATATACAACCTTAAAAAAATGAATTCAATAACTTATTTAGTCTCTAGCAGCTTAATAATGATGACGTAAAATAGGGTTATCATCACAAGTAAGCCTAGCCTGTACAAATACGACTACGCTCCCAAACAGTAAATTCTGACCATCCTAGTGCATCATTTCGTAACTAAGATTTCAAATGGCAAAAGGCAAAACTGGACCGTATACTCTTCATGAAAGATGTAGTTACCTCTCTTAAGGTTGCAAACAACCAAGAATCACCGCAAAATGTATTTTGGATAAAAAGATATATTCAAAACATTAACAGTTGTCCATACAGGATTTCAAACTTCAGAATCTGGACAGAACTTGTCCTATGATGCGTCCCATATTTCGAATCCATAACAATTAAATTAGAGTTTAACATAAACATAAGAGTTGTACATATACGAATTATCTTTCCAAATCATAGTTATTCACAGTAAACAAAGTTCTATAGAAAGAGATATGCTTAATCTACTAAACGCTACCCAGCTCAAAAACAGGTCTTACCACTTACCAAAGAGAAGAGTGTAACTCGATTTCCAGCGAAAAGGACCAAGATTTTCTCTTGTGATCTTGAATAACAACAAGTTAGATAATGTTCTAGGGGACTTATACTTCAGGTGAGACGAATTTCCTAAGAGGAGGTGTCAAAATATAGTAACACAAGAGGTGCTTATCATATACACAGCTGCCCATAAAAGTTGGCTGCCCAAATACTTGTGTGCTGCCCAAATGCATACATATACCCCTATATATATATATATCCTTCACCTCCTTTTAAAGCTATACATATTTCTAATTAAAACATTATGCAAAAACCCCCATACAATACATTAAATTACGATGACAATTATTTTAAGCAAGGTTGCAAATATAACATTATTTCAAGTTCCCCAAATGAGAATTAAACATATTGTAATAATTAAGCAGTGGTTTATCAACATGCGACTCTTGTTAGCATTATCGGGGTGTTACAACTCTCTCCCCCTAAAAGAAAGTTCATCTCGAAATTTACCTTACACTAGCCCCGGAACAAGTGCGGATACTGGGTTCTCATGTCTTCTTCTCTTTCCCATGTAGCTTATTTTCCAGAATAGTTCCTCCAAAGTACCTTTACTAAGGGAATTCTCTTGTTTCTAAGTTGCTTACTTCTTGAGCTTGAATTAGAATAGGTTCTTCATTAAACGGCAAGTTAGGATTAACCTCAATAGATTCGATGGGAAGAACATGAGATGGATAAAAACGATATCTTCTAAGCATTGAAACATGGAAGACATTGTGGATCTTGTCTAACTTAGGTGGCAAAGCCAATTTATATGCAACTAGTCTAACCCTTTCAAGTATCTCATAAGGTCCAATAAATCGGGGACTAAGCATTCCTTTCTGGCCAAATCTCATAATCTTTTTCCATGGAGACACCTTTAAGAATACTTTATATCCAACTTGATATTCATTGTCACGCCTTTTAAGATCAGCGTATGACTTTTGTCTATCCGAAGAAATCTTTAGACGATCTTTGATAATTTTTACCTTGTCCTCTGTTTGTTGCACAACTTCAGGACCAACAAGTTTTCTTTCACCAACTTCACTTCAACAAAGAGGGGTCCGGCATTTTCTTCCGTATAAGGCTTCATAGGGAGGCATTCCAATACTCGATTGGTAATTGTTATTGTAACCAAATTCAATCAAAGCCAAGTGTTTGTCCCAACTACCCTCAAACTTCATAATGCAAGCTCGAAGCATATCCTCCAAAATTTTTATCACTCTTTCCGACTGGCCGTCTGTTTGAGGATGGAACGAAGTGCTAAATTTCAACTTAGTACCCAAAACTTCCTGCAAGCTGCCCCAAAATCTAGATGTAAACCTTGGGTCTCGATCAGATACAATAGCTACAGGTTTCCCATGTAGTCTTACAATCTCATTAATGTACAATTCAGCTAAACGCTCAAGTGAGTAATCCATCCTGATTGCTAAGAAGTGAGCACTCTTAGTTAGCATGTCCACAATCACCCATATTGCATCATGGTTCCTTTGAGTGCGAGGAAGTCCTGAAATAAAGTCCATTGTTATTCTCTCCCATTTCCATTCTGGCATTGACAAGGGCTGTAGTAAACCAACTGGGACTTGATGTTCTGCCTTTACTTGTTGACAAACCAAACATTTAGAGATGAACTCCGCAATGTCTCTCTTCATACCATTCCACCAATAATTTTCTTTGATGGTCTGGTACATCTTTGTACCTCCAGGATGCATTGCATATGATGCAGTATGTGCTTCATTCAGTATTTCTCTCCTCAATTTGTCATCATTAGGGACGCATAACCTGTTTTGATAATATAAGCCACCATCCTCCGTAAATGTAAAATCAAGTTTTTTTCCACTTTAAACTTCTCTGGTCAATTTTACAAGTTTTTCATCTAACTTTTGTGCTTCTTTCACTTGTTCAAGTAATATTGGCTTTACTTGAAAATTAGCAATAACTGAACCATTTGAATCAAGTGTAAAACAAACATTCAAGGCTCTTAACTCAAGGAGCAAGGGTAAAGGACTCAAAGAAATGCTTGCGAAGGATTTCCCACTTAAGGCATCTGCAACCACATTGGCTTTACCTAGATGATAATCAATCGTGCAGTCATAATCATTGATGAGTTCAAGCCATCTACATTGTCGAAGGTTTAGCTCCTTTTGAGTACCCAAGTACTTTAAGCTCTTGTGATCAGTGAATATATGACATTTCTCTCGATACAAATAATGCCGCCATATTTTTAAAGCAAACACTATAGCAGCAAGTTCAAGATCATGAGTAGGATAATTCAATTCATGCGGTTTTAATTTTCGAGAGGCATAAGAAATAACCTTCCCTTCTTGCATCAAAACGCATCCTAGACCATTGTGAGAAGCATCACTGTAAACTACATTTTCTTTCCCTTCAATCGGTAGAGTAAGTATAGGAGCTTGAGTCAACAAGGATTTGAGAGTTTCAAAGCTCTCTTGACAGTTGTCATCCCAAATAAACTTTACTTCCTTATGCAAGAGCTTAGTCAAAGGGGAAGCAATAATTGAGAAGCCTTTCACAAATCTTCTATAGTATCCTGCTAAGCCCAAGAAACTTCTTACCTCGGTTGGACGTTTAGGAGGTCTCCATTCAACAACCGCTTGTATCTTACTAGGATCCACCTAAACACCTTATGTTGATACAACATGTCCCACAAAAGCTACTTCATCAAGCCATAATTCAGACTTGGAAAGTTTAGCATAAAGCTCTTTCTCCCTCAAAATTTGCAAAATAATCCAGAGGTGTTTATTATGGTCTTCATTACTTCTGGAAAATATTAAAATATCATCTATAAAAACAACCACAAACTAATCAAGATAAGGTTTGAATACTCAATTCATTAGATCCATAAATATCGCAGGAGCATTTGTCAATCTGAATGGAATCACCAAAAATTCATAATGACCATACCGATTTCTAAAAGCAGTTTTAGGAATATCATTCTCTCTAACCCGCAGTTGGTGATATCTAGAACTTAAATCAATTTTTGAGAATACTTTAGCACCCTTAAGTTGGTCAAACAAATCATCGATCCTTGGTAGTGGATATCTATTCTTGATTGTTATTTTGTTCAATTGTCTATAGTCAATACAAAGCCTAAGAGTGCCATCTTTCTTCTTTACGAATAAAACAGGGGCTCCCCAAGGAGAAACACTAGGTCGAATAAAACCTTTCTCAAGAAGTTCTTGCAGTTAAGATTTCAATTCTCTTAATTCTGCTGAAGCCATTCTATAAGGAGTGATAGAAATAGGGGTGATCCTGGGATAAGCTAGATTGGAAATTCAACCTCTCTTTCCGGGGGCAATCCCGAAAGGTTTTCTGAAAATACTTCTGGAAAATCACATACAGTAGGTATGTCTTTGATACAAGGACTCTTCAATTGTATATCAACTATGTGGGTAAGGTATGTCCCACAACCTTAACGGATCAACTTTCTTACCAAGGCCGCAGAAATAATACTAGATGTCACTGATCTTTCACCTTGTACAATGATGTGTGAAAATGTATGATCTTTAAAAGTCACATGCATAGACCTACAATCTACCACTGCATGATATTTATAAAGCCAATCCATCCTGATAATAACATCAAAATCCTTGAAGGGCATTTCAATCAAATCAGCAGGAAAGACTAGGTTTTGAATCACAAAAGGGACAATCTTGGTAAACTCGATTACACACAACTTGATAACCCAAAGGACTTTCAACTAGCATTAAAATCAAGTCTCACAGATTTTACATTTCCGGGTAGAACAAGTGATGAACAAATATAGGAATGTGTAGAACCAGGATCAAACAATGTAAACACATATAAGCCAAATAAGTGAAATTTATCGACAACCACATCTTATTGATCTTGATCATCCTTCTACCTCATCGCATAAGCGTGTGCAGTAGCCTTTTGCCCACTAGCTTGATTAACTCCACTTGTACCTGCTGCTTGGGTGTTTTTAGGTCTTATACCTCTATTAGTTTGAGGAGGATTAACAAAAGGCTTATGAACTGAGCCTTCAGTTTTAAAGGAAGGTGCATTACTAGGATTAGGACAATCTTTCACTTTAAGATCAAAGCTCCCACAATTGAAACATGCACCAGAAGCTCTCCTGCAAGTGCCATAATGATTCTTTCCACATTATGGACAAGTAGGAACACGAGGCTTGCCTTGGCCATAATTTGAAGTGCTAGCTGTAGAAACTTCTGATTTGTTTTGTCTTTGTTGAGGTGGCCTGTTATCACTACCTGCCTTAGAATTATCAAACCTACCCCTTTTGGATAGACCCCCAAAATCTGGTCTAGGCTTTCGAAATCTGTTTTCAATTCTACTAGTTTCTTCTTTATCAAGTCGTTCCCAGGTAAAAGCAGCAGACATTAACTTACAAAATTTCTCATGTTGCAGGATCGCCACATTCTTCCTAATGGAATCATTTAAACCGTCTTCAAATTTCCTGCACTTGTCTTTTTCCTCTTTAATAATACCACCAGCATTGCGAGAGAGCCTTAGAAACTTCTATTCGTCTTCAGTAATAGACAAGCCTCGTTGCCTTAAATTCAAAAACTCCTTTTTCTTTGCATCACAATAGGAAGGTGGACATACTTCATACGAAATTCCTTAAGAAAATCATCCCAAGTAACAACAGAAGGTTTTACCTTGGCATTCAGAACACTTACCCATCAATCATAAACATCTTTTTGTAATAGTGAAATAGGATACTTAAATTTGGCAACATATTAACACTCCAACTACTCAAATATCCTCTCCATGCGATCAAGCAATTGTTCAGCATCTATGGGATCAACAGTGCCTTCAAACTCCACTCCACCCATTTTCCTCATTTTTCTCAAAGCTAATCCTGTGGGGATTATGCATCGATTCAGCCATATGGTGGAAGAATTCATCCATTTTTTGAAAATGAGGATTCATGGTTTGAGTACCATGACTCATGTGAGGATGTTGACCAGCTCTTACATCCTGATGGTTTCCCACTTAAGAACCACTAGTGTGGGGAATATACTGATTCGAGATATGTTCTCCAACCCCTTCCAGTGCATGAGGTTGGGAAACAGAGGCACCCGAACCTTCACGAAGAGCTTCCATAGGTCGGTCAGAAGAAGTGGCCATAACTTAATTCCTTCAAAAGGGAAGATCACATTGCATTAGGGATATGTACTAGATGTATACGCACTTTACATGCGATGCAATTATCAGAAACCATATAAGAGAACAAATAATCTAAATAGAACCTTTTTTGAAAGCAAAGAATTATATTAGGAATTCACAACAAAAGTCCTAGAACCACAAACCTAGGCTCTGATACCAACACTTGTAGCGATCCTTTCAAAACGATACCACTACGTAAACAAGAAATTTAATTAAATACTTGTGACATTTAAAACCAATTAATGAGGGCATACTGATTTTAATTTAGTAGAGGGATTAGATTCATAACGAACTCCAAATTAAAAAATAATATAACATTTAAGCAATTAACCGACCAGATCTTCATGCATATGTTAACCTCACACTCGAGGGTGAAATAACAAGAATATTACAAGCTTCCGAGTACCGAAATCAGCCGGCTCATGCTTCACACAACTTTCAAGACATAGCAAATTAGTATATTACAAGACTTGGGTTTACACACCCCAAAAAGATAAAAACATATAACCATACTTATATTACAACCTATGGTTACATGACAAAATCAGCCCTCAAAATCTCCCATAAATATACAACACAAAGATCATGTACAAGTCCCAAGGTTATACAAAATATATATGCCTATATGCATATGTGATCTTTCTTAAGGCTTACAAAATCTCCATCATCAATAGCCAGCTTCAAGCATCATCACGAACAACCCCTACGATAGAAACAACTATGGCTAAGCATATAGCTTAGTGGGGTACAAAGTATAGGTTTGGAGCCCTTAAATTCACCAAGCTATCATTGTTGAGTCAAGGGCAGCACCATCGAAACAAAAAGAGTAAATCAAGTAAACAATATACAAGGAGTATCAAGTTCAATATATAATGGTCTAAATGTCAAGAATGCTCATCGCACAACTTTTCAAGAGATTCAATAACAAGACTCACCCAATATATACATCATGTTGTCACACCAAGCACGAGCAGGTATCAACAAGGGTCAAAACCAAATAATCAAGAGAACCAAGAACCATATTAAAAAAATGGCTTCCTAGTTTGTACTTAAAATGGACAACTTCCATTCTTAGAACGAACTAAAAATCCAGAGTCAAGATGGCAAATGATCCGAACCAAGAGGCAGGCCAAGAGTGACAAAGTCATAGCCATAAGAAGGACAAGGTCCCAACAAGAGTGCTAAGTGATCAAACAATCCGTACATGTGGGCGAGATACATAAGCGTCTTTAATGTATTAAAGAATACCAATACAACAATGCAAAGTGACAAGAGGTAACCAAGGTACCAAGATAACTTTCAGATATACCAGCAGGTAAAAAGAGTACAAGTATAAGTTTATACACAAACCTCAGTTCTTTAGCAGAAAAATAGTCTAATAAAATTCCACGAGTCAAACCATAGACCTAGCAGCGTCTCAAAGTCTTCAACTTGTACACGAGGATATACAACCTTAAAAAAATGAATTCAATAAATAATTTACTTTCTAGTAGCTCAATAATGATGACGTAAAATAGGGTTATCATCACACGTAAGCCTAGCCTGTACAAATACGACTATGCTCCCAAACAGTAAATTCTGGCTATCCTAGTGCATCATGTCGCAACTAAGATTTGAAATGGCAAACAACAAAACTGGACTGTATACTTTTCATGAAAGATGTAGGTACCTCTCTTAAGGTTGCAAACAACCAAGAATCACCAGAAAATGTATTTTGGTTAAAAATATATATTCAAAACACTAACAGTTGTCCATACAGGATTTCAAACTTCAGAATCTGGACAGAATTTGTCCTATGATGCCTCCAATATTTTGAATCCATAAAAACTAAATTATAGTTTAACATAAACATAAGAGTTGTACATATACGAATTATCTTTCCAAATCATATTTATTCATAGTAAACAAAGTTCTATAGAACGAGATATGCTTAATCTACTAAAGGTTACCCAGCTCAAAAATAGGTTTTACCACTTACCAAAGAGAAGAGTGTAACTCGATTTCCAGCCAAAAGGACCAAAAATTTCTCTTGTGAACTTGAAGAACAACAGGTTAGATAATGTTCTAAGGGACTTATACTTCAGGTGAGACGAATTTCCTAAGAGGAGGTGTCAAAATATAGTAACACAAGAGGTGCTTATCATATACACAGCTGTCCATAAAAGTTGGCTGCCCAAATACTTGTGTGCTGCCCAAATGCATACATATACCCCTATATATATATATATCCTTCACCTCCTTTTAAAGCTATACATATTTCTAATTAAAACATTACGCAAATACCCCCATACAATACATTAAATTATGATGACAATTATTTTAAGCAAGGTTGCAAATATAACATTATTTCAAGTTCCCAAAATGAGAATTAAACATATTGTAATAATTAAGCAGTGGTTTATCCACATGCGACTCTTGTTAGCAATTTCGGGGTGTTACAACACTTACTCGAAACAATGTGATCAAGGAAAGCTACGGACCTTAACCAAAATTCACATTACTGAACTTTGCAATAAGTTGTTGGTCCTTAAGAATTTCCAACACGAACCTCAAATGATCAATATGCTCATCTTCACTCCTTGAGTAAATCAAAATATCATCAATGAACACAATCACACACATGTCAAAGTATTGTATAAACACCCTATTCATCAAGTCCATAAATGTCACCGGAGTATTAGTTAACCCAAACCACGTTACTAGGAACTCATAATGACCATACCGAGTTCGAAAAGCCATCTTCAAAATGTGATCATTTTTCATCCTCAATTGGTGATAACCCGATCAGAGATCAATCTTAGAAAAATAACTTGCCCCTTGAAGTTGGTCAAACTAATCATCTATCCTTGGAAGAGGATACTTATTCCTAATGGTCAGCTTGTTCATTTGTCGATAATTGATACACATCTGAAGAGAACCATCCTTCTTTTTAACGAACAAACTGGAGCACTCCGTGGGAAGATACTTGGTCGGATAAAACCCTTGTCCAAGAAATCCTTCAATTGTTTTTCCAACTCCTTAAGTTTTGCCAAAGCCATATGATAAGTAAGAATAGAGATAGATTGCGTATCTGGGAGAAGGTCAATACCGAAGTCTATTTCCCACTCGGGAGGAATGCCGGGTAAGTCATCTAGGAACACTTATGGAAACTCATTTACAACAGGGACCGACTCGTGAGAAGGGGTTTCAGAATCTACATTCCTCACCCTTACTAGATGGTAAAAAAAGCTCTTAGAAATCATCTTTCTAGCTTCAAGATAAGAAACAAACTGACCATTAGGCATAGAATTCCCCCCTTCCACTCTAGGATAGGCTCATTCGGGAACTGAAACTTGACTACACGAGTTCTACAATCAATAGAAGCATAGGATGAGTGCAACAATTACATACCCAAGATAACATCGAAATCTAACATGTCAAGCTCTACTAAGTCAACAAGAGTAACTCTATGGGACAAGGAAATGGGACTATTTCTATAGACCCTTTTAGCCACCACAGAAATCACCAACTAGAGTAGAGATATAAAAGGGTTCTAGCAACACATCAGGGAGCACATCAAACCTCATAGCCACATATAGCGTCACAAAAGACAAGGTAGCACCGGGATCAAGTAAAGCATACACATCAAGTTGGAAAAGTTTCAACATACGGGTAACCACATCCGAAGAACTATCTTGTTCACCTCTAGTCTGAAGAGTATAAAAGCGGTTTTGCTTAGCAGCATTGGAACCCGCACCACTAGTAGTAGCTTGCTTTCCCTCTCTTCCTTTAACCGTAAGCATTGGGCAATCCCTTATTTTGTGACCACTTTTACCACAACCAAAGAAATCATCCGTGTTAGCTAGGCACTTACCATCATGCTTCCTTGCACATTTAGTACAATTAGACCTAGGCAATGAAGATCCATGATGAGTCCACGATTTGGACTCATTTAGGGCTTTATTTTAATGGATTTAGTGCCCTCAAATGCATATTTTGTCTCAATAACTGATGTAAATACTTGAATTTTAGGTATTTGAACTTAGGGACAAAGCATGGACACTATGGAGCAAAAAGGAATAAGAAAGCTGAAAGAACGAAGAAAAGAAGGCCTGAGGATCGCCTAAACCATTGGGTGAGTCGCTGAATGACCTTAGTCTCGCCCAATGTTCCAGTGTGCCAAGCCTTGAAGGACAAAATCAAATAGGTGATAGAAAGGAGCAGTCGGCGAGTCGCCGAATGGTTCCGCGAGGCAGTTCCATAGCACCCAAAGTTACAGAGCTTGAAGTTGCTGAAGGACAATGCAGAAAGGCAATGAACTAGACCAAAGGGTGGATCACCGAGTGCATCGGTGATCCCGACTAACTGCGCTGAGTGATCCTTCGCAGCACACTTTTTGACAACTATAAATGCTTGTTTGAATTTTTAGCTTAGTATCACATTTTATATTTTTAAGAATTCAGTTTTAGAACTTATTTTTTGGGAGACAATTTTCTTTAGCTTTGAAGAGTTGAAGATTTTCATTTCCGAAGCAATTGGAAGTGGGAATTGAAGATTCTTCATCCTTGACGTGTATAAAGACAATATTTATCGTACCTATTTGATGGAAACACTTTTCGGTATTGATTTCTATATCTTCACTATGTCTAGCTAAAACCCCAATTTTTAGGGTGTGATTTTGTGAATATGGGTTGAATTTATTGTTGGGTATTGCTTATTGATTGTTTATTCGTTGTTTAGAGGTGATTTTGTTCAGTAGGTGTGTTTGAATTAAATGGGGTTGTAGTTGAAACTACAATTTTATCTTCGTGATTTTGACTTGCTCTAGAGAGAAGTTTTAAAACCAAAACTACTAAATCGATAGTTGGTGGTTATTGGGTTGTCGTAGTTTCAGCTGGAGAGAGTGAATCCTAAACCCTCTCCCACACATTCAACTCGAAAGAGTGAATGGACTAAGGAGAAGGCTTGCTTCATTGCCACTTATCGGTGTTCGAGAGAAACCAATTTGATTCGGGGTAAATTGTTCGAGAAAAAATTTACCCCAACTAAAGTCTAGCCTAGTTACCAATTTGCAGTGAGTTCCTATCAATAGAATTTGCCCGGTTGTTTATTTCAGCCCATATTCCTATCACATCCCAAGAATCCCGTCTCCATATTTGCATTTTCTCTTTAGTTGATAATTTCTTACAAAACCCCCCTTCGATATTTGACACCTGTGCCACCCTTTTTAATTTATCATGTTTTTACTCGTTAACATCTATAACTATAATTAACTTGAACATATTTTTGCTTTTCTATTGATTCTCAATTACAAACCACTCTATGTGGGAACGATGCCAACCCTTGGATGGGTTATATTACTATTGAACGACCGTGAATGCTTAGTATTGGATGAAGCGCCTGGATACGTGAAGTCAATTCACTACCATTAACTCATTGAGGCTTAGATTTAGACACCATATCTTGGTTGAACTTTGGAGGAGCATTAGAGGAACCTTGACCGGGAAACCTTTCTCGGAATTTAGGACGACCTTGTCCATCGAACCTTGTGTTAGAGAAATTACCTTCACCGGTCTTAGCCCGTTTTACCTCTCTAGACCTTTCCTTGAGTTTCTCCTCCTAAATTTGTTATGCATATACCATGAGATGAGAGATGTCCATATCATGAATAAGCATTGTGGTTTGGGACTCTTTAACAACCCTTTCGGGCACACCCTATACAAACTTACTGATCTTAGCCCTTGAATCAGAAACTAATGATGGAGCATACTTAGATAATTGAGTGAACTTTGAAGCATATTACCTCACACTCATACTTCCTTGTCAAAGGTAGATGAACTCAAGCATCTTGGCATCACTCATCTCAAGGGGTAAGAACTTATCAAGAAAAGCGGCCTGAAACTTCTCCCAATCAAGAGGGCCCACATCTTTCGGTCTCCCTTCCTTTTATTGGTTATATACCATATTTGAGCCACACCCATAAGTTGATAAGTGGCCAACTCCGCCTTTTCCACCGGCGTAACTCCCATGATTATCAACTCTTTATAAACCTCATCAATAAACTCTTGAGGATCTTTCTCAACTTAGGAACTATGAAACTCTGGAGGATTCATCCTTGTGAAGTCCCTCACTCTTGAAGCCGCCAAATTCACATTAGGATTTACGGGAACCACAACCTCCCTATTGGCTTGGGTCGTTACCGCTTGAGCCAAAATTGAAAAGCAGCCCTAAACTTCATATTGGAAATTTGTTCGGCCAAAGGATCGACCGAAACTTGAGTAGCTTGGGAAGGAGCTTTTTTTCCCACATTCTCCCTTGCATTCCTTATAGGATAAGATCTTCGGGTAGCCATATCCTGAAGAAAATAGGGTAAGGATACGGAGAGAGACCATATAGTGTTAAACTCTATCGCACGACTTAAGAGTAATGAAATAATTAAGTGGAGTTTCCTAATCATCTTGTAGCCTCTCATTCATAAATGTGGCGCGCTTCATACTCATGAACAATAATCTAATAGAAGTGGCTTATGAGACTTCCTAGGACTATTCTAAGCCTTGTGCTCTGATTACCATGTTTGTCACAACCCTAGGGTACCCCCTAGATATAACATAGCATATAGAACCCAGAGGGACTCCACATAAGCCAGTTATCTCTCATAACATAAGAAATTGAAAAATAAGAGTAAAACAAGAGTCCAAGTCCAAAACATTTTATAAAACAAAGCGAAAGTCTAAAACCTTGTCTCATCATACCCATCTAATACAATAGAATGAAATTGAGCCTAGGCCATATATCATGTTTAAAAGAGAAAATACATGAAAGAAAGTGAAAACAACAAAGTCCGTCCTTGAGGCATGAGGACTTACCAAAGCTAGTGAATCAATCAAATCACCCACTAGCAAAGAAACTGAGCACCCTGAATATCGGACCCTACATTTGAGAAAAATGTAGGAAAGAGTATGCATTAGTACAAAATAATGTCCCAAGTATGATAGGCATGCATAAATCATTTAAATAATACTAAAAAGACACTTCATTTCATGACATGCAATTGACTAAGCTAAACATGCTATAAGATAGTTATAAAACATAAGTCATAAATCATGGTCAATGCAAGCTAACTTCATCTTTAACTTCTTTGAACTCATTTGAGATACTTCTTGAAGTAACCTTAATTTAGTATTACCTTTTGGGAATTGGCCTTAACCAACATTGAGACCATGTGATCTATAAAATAGAATCCGATGTATACCCCAAACCGAAAAGAGGTGTCCAACTTGCCGAAGGTAGAACCCTGAGCTTCTAGCTTAAGTGGATCCACTAGCTAATCAATCTATGTGGGCACATATTTATGGGATAAAAAGATTTCTACTAGAAACTCGACCTCTACTAATGGGGGAACTTCCATCTCATGAGATTACACTGGAAACCCGACCTCTACTACGGGATAAATACACTCGCTGCTAAGCAAAAATTACCACGGAATAGTCATCTCTTACTTTACTTCATTACTCATGAAAAGGTTCCCTTGGACAACCAATTAAAGTTAGTTCATTAAGATGGCTCCTTGTCTTTGATTAAATTAGGTGAGAAATCCTTTCAACCTAACAATCCTTTCTATTTGAGAAGACCTTTCACATCATGCTAGTATGTGTTTTAGTGAGAATATCCTGTCACAACACAACATCATCATAATTGGTACTTTACTCTCAAAGGACATTTAAAACATTTGTATAGATTTTCATAAAACAATGCATAAGTCCATAATTTACTTCTTGAGGTTCAAAACCCACTTTTATTCACAAATTCTTGGAAAACATGGTTTAGATATGTATTTCATCATAATTACTTGTAAAGCTTGCAATACATGCTTAATTTCATAAACTCTTCCTTGAAGATCAAAATCCCACATCATATGATTCATAACTTGAAAACATAGGGATTACATGGGTTCATAGAGGAAATCATTATAAAATGATCATGTATCATCAATTCATGAATAAGAGAACATAATTCAATCATTCAAATCAATAATAAAGAGAATCCATGATAATTGATGAAAATCATAACGCAATTGGGGAATTCTACCATTTGAAATAGAGGGATTTAGGAACTCCATAGATGGAAGTAATCTATGGATGAAAACTATCATACCTTGACACCAATTGCTAACCTTCAATGAAGGAATTGGGACCTTAGCTTGAAACCCTTGGTGAATCCTTTTTCTTCTTCTTCTTCTTCTAAAAGTTGCTAGAGAGAGAATATTTGGAGAGGAATTTGGTTTTATTTTGTGAAATTGGAAGAATGAATTAACATGGTTAATTAGGGGGTTGAAAAACTTATATAGGGGTTCCAAACATAGGCAAAATGACATAGTATAGCAATTAATTAATTACGAAAAGACCCAATTGCCCCTAAAAAATAACTGACAACAGTGACCCACGACCCACCACCGATGGACCATGGATGGACCAACGGTCCATCCTAGACACTCCTGGTCCATGGTCAGAGACTTTTGCCTGGACCCACGATTCCTGGACCACGGGGCGTGGACCTATCTACGGTCTATAGGTCCAACCGTGGTCCATGGCCTGGACACATTTGGGTGGCCCTCTCCACGGACCCTCGTATGGCTTGTGGCTCGACCTACAGCCCGTGGTTGGGTCCTCGTGGATGGCACCTGTAAGTCTTGAAATCTAATATGGTTCCCCTTTTCAGATTCGGGGTGTTACATTTTCTAACTCCAAGACCCTTCCAAATAAAACACCAAACATTGCTTGAGTAGATATACTATCCCTAGGTCATACCATTAAACAAAAAATTACTCAGATTATCCCAATCCTAGGTCAAACCCGTGGAGTCAATTTCAACAAGTTCTCATTGTTGAGTCTTAACCAACTACTGTTTGCTTTCTCAAGCCAAAACAATGTTAGAGAGCTCAATCAATGTTTAAAACAATTATTTTTAGATTAAAGCTCGAAGACAATAATAGAACCATGTGGTACAATATATTTTAGAATCAATTAATCAATACTCATTCGGGGGTTTACACCCCCATAAAGCAAACATACAAATGAAAAAAGATTTAGATACTCATAAAAGAAGAAACATAGACAATACCCATATATGAAATTTTATTCCAAGCTAATTTGATTAACAAAATCTTAAAACAAAGCTTAGAGTGATACAAATCTAAGCTTTCTTCCTCCACAAGCTAAGAAGTGCTTCACTTTAGTCATTGAATATTCTCCTTTTCTAAGAAGTGCTTCACTATAGTCTTTGAATATCCTCCTTTTCTAAGAAGAATGTAAAGCTCTCTATACTACTACCCTGACTGAGAAGAAGATAAAGGTACATTATTACAAAAATACCCATTGTTACCTTGGAACCTTCCAAAGGAAGCACTTATTCAAAAAATTGCATTTTTTGCTTCAGCTTCTGTAATGGGACTTATGTTGGACAACTGGAACACTGATCCAAAGTTGTGTAGCGGTAGTAACTTCCACATTTCAACTTCATCTCTCACAAAAGCATCTATAATGGAATCTCAATCACCAATTGAGAATTTCATCATGCCAATTATAGAGTATATATTAGGGCTCTTTTTCTCCTTTCAAGATGGCGTTCAGCAAACAAAATACATGCCATCTCCTCTGGGCCGTTGGTTTCTTCGTTCGGTGCTTCAATGATTTAAAGCTTCAAATTCATCAAACATGATTTTCCTAGGGAATTCCTTCATACAAGAGAACTAGGGCCTTAAATCTCCTTTATCATAATTAAAATATGACAATAACTCATAAATTTAAGTTCAATGAATCTATAAAATATTGACTCAACAAACTCTATCAATAAGTCAGTGGTGACTAATTTGGTAGTCTGTTATCTTATCGATCCAACATTTAGACTTGAAAAGGCCCTTTTAGACAAAATGAATGAAATGAACTGGACATGGCATGCAAGAGATACAATAGTGATTTCAGGTGTTACCTTCGCAATCATGACCAATGAGATAAGAAGAAAAGATGAATAAAGGGATAAAACGATGGCAAAGATGATGACTCTAGTAGAATTGCTATCAAAGCATTTAATAGTCATTGGAGTCAAAATTGTGAATGTCATTGGAGCACATAGAACCATGTGTGTGGACGAAGAGGCAGCCTATGGGATATTCGATTAAAAGGTTAGTTAAATATTGAAGAAAAGAGGGGGTCCTCACTCAGAGTACCAAGGTGCCAGCTAAGGCACTTGGTGTTCTTGTGAAATGAACCAAGGTTGGGGAGATATAGGGGGACATTAGAGAGATCGACATGTCTAATGGTGTGATCATAAAAATGTTGGAGATAAATAAAATCAGTAGAGTGAAAATATGTACATGCCTACCCAAAATGTTGATATTACTTCAAACCAACTAAGTTTTAGTGTCCCTACAAATTCAAAGTTTCAGGAAATATTGGTATGTTTATTTTAAAAAGTGGAGTAGATTAATAATGGAGTTAAAGTGCTAAATTGTGATATGTCTAACCTTACCCAAATTGTTATATCTTATTCAACATTGATCAGGAACCTAGAGGACTAATGAATCACTTGTAATCTCAAATGAATCCTCAGATAAAAGGTATGTTTTCTGTTGACACTATTGGGAATCAAAAGAATGATGGTCATTGTATGGAAACTATCACTAGAAGTGGAAAAGTGATTGAAGGTTGAGTGATAAACCCAAAAAATATAATGCGTGAGAAATTGAGTGATAGGACAGAGGATAAGGAACCCATGCTAACTATTGATGAAAATTTTGTTGTGGATGATGAGAGTCTAAGTATAGAGGAAAAAAGGTAGATAATTCTCTTCATATGGTATTTGATGATGACGAAGTGAAGGAGGAAAATATTGCTAAGGGTTGGATGCATAAATGTCCACCTCCTTATGCTTAAAGGCTGATAAAGAAAAAAAAGGACAATCAATTCTAGAATTTTTTGGATTGTTTAGCAAATTGTTCATGAATATACCATTGGTGAATGTAGAGCTATGCCAAGTTTATGAAGGAATTGTTGCAAAATAAGAGGATTGTTGATCTGGGCACAATGCAGGCCTCTCATCTTTATAGTTCCATGATAGAGAGCAAGTTGGCACCAAAGAAAAAATTTGAGAGTGTTTACTATTAAATGAACCATCATGATGTATATATTATACAAGGCATTGTGCGATCATGCGACATGCAGCAATTTAATGCTTCCTATGATTTTCAAGAAGCTGGATTCACGATATCCCAAGGATACTCCAATGCGGTTGCTCATGGTTGATCAGTTTATCAAATGATTGGTACGAAACCTATTTGATTTGTTTTTGAAAGTTGACAAATTCATCTATTTAATCGACTTTTGGGCATTGAATTGTGATGTAGACCTCCAAGTGCCTATCATCTAAGGTCCCTTATTTAATTACTAGATGAGATTTGGTAGATGTTGTATTAGAAAAACTCAAAGTTCTAGTGCATAGTGAGAAAGTCATGTTCAATGTGTGCAAGTATATTAAGAGAACAGATAAATATTGAGTTGTGTTGGTAATTAATTTGAGAGATGAGATGGTTAACATGCCTTGTGAAGACGATAAACCTTCGAATCGTTATTGAGCCATGAGATAGTATGGTCGAGCTGTGGTAGTAAATGAATTGCTAACAACGTATTACAATTGTCATGAAGCAACACAAAAGTAAAGTATAGACCTCAACTAGTGCACTTAGAAGAAAACTTTACAAAATTGGGAACTTGCACTATATATGTGATACAAAGTTGTGAACCTGCAACCCGCATGTGCAACGCTAGTCCAAAATAGTAAACTCAGAAGTAAAGGCCTAAAAAATCATCATGACACATGTAACACCTAATAAATTGGTAAGTTGAAGTGGATTGCAAAGGTTGTATTTCTGGCAATGGTGTAGGTTCCATGAGGCCTACTACGCACCATACAAGGTCATGTGGTCCATATAAGGTAGTCGTAGGAAAGGTCCTTAAATATGGTGAAATATTGCATTTTTGAACTAGGACGGTCCATAAAAGGTCCTACATCTCGTAGGAAGGGGTCTATAGAAGGGTTCCATACTTAAGGAAATTTTTAGGAAAATATGTTCCTATAAGAAGGGCTTACAACCCTTAGAAAGTTCTACAAACAATAAGACGTGAGCCGTAGAAGTTGGCCTAAAAATAGACTTTAGTATATTGACCTACGAACAACTAGGATTACCCGTAGGAACTTCTATAGTCCATAGGTGGCACCCATAGGGTCTTTTTGGTAGTGTTTAATTAAGAGTGTTTTGGTCTTTTCCTACCTATTTAACCCCTAAAATATGTTGTTTTGGCCCTATAACTACCCCTATATCTAGATTTACCGTTCAAAATTTACCCATTCCCTCTTATTCACTCAAAACCCCAAATTCCCTCAAGTTCATCTTTTCCAAATTTTCTCTGAGGTTGAAGGAAGGTTCCTAGGTTTTCCTCAGACACTCAAGGTTTCTCTTGCAATTCTAGGTCTTTGATTACCCAAGGTATGGAAAACTTTATCAATGGACCCCTTCATTCATTGAGTCCCAAGATCTTCTCCCATTTCATCCATGGATTTCACCCAAATTTCTAGGGTTTTGTATATTTCTTCATGGGTTCAATTGCCTATGAATGATTTTATCCTAGTTGATCGTATTAAGCATGATTCTATTGTAATTGTATGGTTTCAATGAATTTCATATGAAACAATACCCTATTCGTTTTTTAGGAATATAAAGTATGATCGAGATTTTACATGCATCAGAAAATCTAGGTGTTTATGAACTAAGTATGTTGTAGATGAAGTATCATTATGCTTTTATGAAAATGACGCGTCTCAATTGAAATGTTTTCAATATGAATGACGATCATGATTTTGATACTTTTGAAAAGTATCGTATGAACATGTTATGAAATCATGGTTTTGAATAGAGCTATTTGATTTTATGAAGTTATGATTGGATTGATATTATTAGATTCTTATCTTTCAAGGTATTATGATTATAATATTATTGTTCTTATTTCCATTGGGAGTTTACTTAGCAAAGAGAAGACTTTGGAATGGAGGCTCCACTGTTAGTAGAGGTCACGTTTATAGAAATAACTCCCTTGTCCCTAACTATCTGCCCTAATAGGATTTGTCCGAAAAAGACATAGCTAGTGAATCCACCTAAACTAGAAGTTATGGTCCTTACAAGAAAAGTAGGACATCTCTTCGGTGTCGGAAAGACACCACATTCCATGTTATAGATCATATGGTTTATATTAGTTATCAGTAAATTATCCCACAAGTGCTTATGTAATTTTTTCCTCAAATGCTTATGTTTCAACTTATGAAGGGTTTTCATCAAGTGTTGCATTGACATTGTCTTATGTCTTATGATTTTTACCTTATCATGTTTCGATATCTTATACTTGGTCATATATTACCATATTTTCCATTTGTATCATTTTTATGCATCTTCTTATACTAGGTACATTCCATGTACTAATGCATATTATATTTTGTGTCCTATACTGTCTTATAATATAGAGTATGACGCTCCTCCATCTGGTTGTGGTTAGAGTTGCTTTGGTGGGTCCTCCAAGGGCATGGCCACTAATGTTATTTTTTTTCCTTTCATGTCATTTGCGTTTTAAGAATTCTTCTGTGAGCTACGATTTGTCTTAGCTACACTATGATACTTAAGGCTTATTGTCAAACATAGCGTATATTTCACTCATGCGTAGTACTATGTTGGTATAAATGAGGTTGATTGAGACTATTATCTTACTTTGTTTCAATTCTTAATATTGCCTATGTCAAGTGGCTTGTTTAGAGTCTCTCTAGGCTCTATTCGACATGTCACCTCTACGGTGTAGCTTGGGTCGTGACACATATGTTCGCACATATGGAACATAGCTGAAGGTAAGGCGTTTGACCTTGAATTAACACAGGTGACAGACACATAATTTAAATTTCCTGACCCAACTTCCCTTTCTTCTTCACTAAACAATATCTACAAAACCTCCATCCCTTCCATCACACTATTCCTACTACCAAATCCCTCAATACTCTCCTATTCTCTCACACCAATACACCAACACAGTTAGGGCCATGCCATTTTCCCTGGGTATTCTTGAAGAACTACAATTATTGAACGTCATAAGCTTAAACCATTCTCTCATTCACTAAAACTTTTGGTAAGCTCCTCTGTTTTAAAATTTGGAATTTTTTTATGTATGGAAGTATTAGATTAGTAGAATGCAAGGTAATTTTCCCTAAACCTCCATGATGCTTGTATGTTTGGAGTATTTAATATAATTTTTTATGGGGGTGTGAATATATGTGATGACCCAAAATATACCCTAGATTTGACACGACGTATAAGAGCCCAAGAGGCCCTATAATGGCCACTAGGCATACATTCAACACAATAGGGTATCTAAAGAAAACACTTAAAGTAGAAAGCATCATATAATCAAAGAGAAGATAAAAAAAGAATTTATAACCATGTCTTGACAAGCCATTCTAAACTAATATAATAGTGGCTTGAATGTAAACCATACACTATCTACAAAGTCGCAAAGAAAAATGATAATAGCAATAAAATCTTCATGGTCTTGCCCTCAAAGTAGGAACAGTCACCAATCAAATATAAAGTAGCAATCCAAGCTAGGCATGGGCGAAAGGAGAAACGTCAGACCCTTTATTATAAAATAATATAGGCACAAGTATGCATTAGTACATGGAATTTATTAAGTATGAGAAAATGTACAGAAAGACATAAACATGATCATATGAGGATTTGAACATGATATGCCTGGACAAGCTAAAACATGAGTAAAAACCTTAAGAATCGTAAGTCATAAGCAAGGTCAATGCATTCTTAAAACATAATGAAAGATTTCATAAACCTTTGAAGGTAACATAGTTTGTTTTGTGGGATGGTTATAATTAACCGAAACTAATACCATGCGAGCTATAACATGGAATTAGATATAAATCTCACATCAGAAAAAGGATTCTACTTGCCAAGGTAGTCTCTATAAAATTCATTCATATGCTTTTTGTGGATCCACTAGCTTGATCATTTAAAACATTTCTATGGGGGCACGTATTGTGGGACTAAGTGATTTCTTCTAGAGACCCGACTTATACTTACAAGAGAGCCTCTATATCAAAGTCCTCTCTTTGCTAAGTAAAATCCCAACAAATTTAGTCATAATCATATTCATATCATCGTACTTGCAAAGGAACAATTAAACTACCAATCCAATCATAAGTGATAATAGTGTAGCTCCTAAATATCATGATTCATACATGTGTGAGAAAGCCTTTCAAACCCCTCATTTCATAATATGTGAGAAAACCTTTGACAATGCATTCATACCAATCTCATAAGCATCGTTAGTTCATAAAAATCATTTTCATAAAATATGCATAACCTCTATAAATTATACTTCATAACTTCATGAGCTTTCTTAATAAATTCATCATCATAATCAAGTAAAAATCACGGGTCTATATGAAATCAATTGCAAATCATGTGGTTTAATCAAATCATGTTTAAGAATATCAACATTGAACAATTTCATCAAAATCAAATAAGACCCATAGAGGTTGCATGAAACCGTAATCAAGTTAGGTGAAATTGAATTGGAAACGTGAAATTCCTTTGCGACCCAATACATAAATTAAATCCATTGGTGAATTTCCACATACCTTGATTATCAAAGCCTAGAAAGCAAAAGAAAAGAAGAGACTTGAAGCTTAGAACTCTTTCTTTCTTCCTTGAGCTTGAGAGAGAAGTGGAGAGGATGAACTTGGAACGGAATTGGGGTTTTGGGAGAATGAGAGCGTTTTGGGTAGTTTTACGAGTTGAAATATGACTTAGAAGTATGGTAAAAATGACATAGTATAAGTATTAAATATGTAGGAAAATACTCAAATACCCTAAAGAATTAAATATATGATAGACCTATTGTTCGGGGGTTTATGGTGTGTAGGGCGGAGTATGGTCCATCCTGTCAAACATGAGATCAACAACTAGAACTTGAAAATCTGATCAATTCCCACGATATAGCTCTACATCCCGTCATCTGATATATGGTCCGTAGACCTTACTTATAGACCTCAAGTTACCAAAAATCTCCTACATCCATCTGTCTTTCAAAGATTTCCAGTCTTTGGTATGTAACGCCATTTATGACTCGTAGTTTGTACTCGTCAAACATGTGTCCTCCAAATTACCAAGTGAAGAACCAACTCTACGAGCACCACTTACAACCTATAGTTTATTCGACGACTCATCTTGTTTCAAGCGTACCTCATCAGTAGTTACTTGACATTTCTAAAAAATCAAACAAGGTCCTAAGTAACCCTTCCTATGACCCCAATAACACTTGACGACTCGAAGGTTGAGTCATATCACTAGACTTTTTGCAATATTTTCAGAACTTTTCACCAAAACTCTATGCCATTTTTGAGGTGATACAATATCTTCCCATTGCTAACATTTTACCTTGAATGGGACACAAGTTGTAACCCTTCGGGTTTGGGAAAGAAGGAAAATTTTAGATTTTTAGTTGGTGTCTGTGTTTACGGGCTCCACTTACGGATTATAGATGGAACTATGGGCCGTAGATTGAAACTTTAAGTGTTGGGAAAAAATAGTTCTAAAAATCAAGTTCTAGTACCCTTTTGACGGTTCAATAGGATGGTCCATCATTCCTTCGACGAGGCATAGGTAGGTCTCATGGGTTACACCCAGATTTAATCAAATTTTAAAGCTCACAGTTAGGTCCTACGAATTCCATGTATGGATCGTAGGAAGTCATAAATACCGTACATGGAATCTATTGAAAGAGGGTCGATTTTAAGGTCCAGTAACCATTCGATGATTGACTAGTGTAGTCCGTCTAAGGACCTACGAACCGTAGGTCCAACCGTTGATGGGGTTCGATAGTTATTTTATGAAGGGCTTTTGGGTATTTTTCTAATTATTCTAACCCAATACTATTTCATTTTACCTTCTATCCTAGGACCTATATAAATGTTTTACACCCCCAAATTACCCAATTGAACTCATTCTCCTAAATTCCCAAAAATTGATCAAGTTAGTTTCCAAAATTTCTCTCTCTAAAGCTTGAAGAAGAAATCTAGGGTTTCAAGATCAAGTCTCCAAATTCACCATTGATTATGGGATTTTGACATCAAGGTATAATGGTATTCACCCCTAGAGTCCTTTTTTCCATAGGGTTCTTAAATTCTCCAATTTTTACAAGTTATAATATCCAATTAAAGTTAGGGTTTTATTCAATCTCGTAGGTTATTATCAGTTAAGATCCAATTGATTATGTTATATATTTTTATGCTTGAATTGAGATAATTACATATTTTAAAGTTGAATTCATTTGAACACATGCATGATCTAGATTTTGATCTTATGATGAAACTTTTGAATTATGAAAGATGAATTTATGAAGATATGCATGTTTCTTTATGAAATTGATGAAGATGATTTAAGGTTTCTTTGAGAGTAAAACATCGATATATTAGTGAAAGGATTTCTCACATACTACTCAAAAAATTATTGTAAAAGAATTTTATCACATAAAAGATTAATAAGGTTGAAAGGTTTTCTCACCTAAGTTGAATCAAGAATATGGATCTTTTCGAACGAAATCTACCTTGCATTGGCTACTTAATTGTGAATTTACATGGATAATAAGACAAGTAAGGTTAATGACAATTCCGTGGGATTTATTCTTAGAATCAGGAGGATATTGAGATGGAAGCTCTCCCATAGTTGAGTCCGGGTTTCCTGTAGTAATCTCCCTATCCCATAACTATGTGCCACCATAGGTTTGTCTTAGATAGATATTAGCTAGTTGATCCACCTAAGCTAAAAGTTTATGGTTCTTACCTTGGCAACTAAGGACATCTCTTTTCGGTGTGGGATAGACACCAGATTCCATGTTATAACTCATATTGTCTATGTCAGTTAAAGGTATATCTTCCATAGTAATGAAATAAGGTTACTTTCTAAAAGTATCTTCAATGAGTTTTAAAGATGTGTAGCTTGCATTGACCATGGTTATGACTTATGTTTTCTAACATGTTATTTTCTGATTTCTCTTGGTCATTGCATGTCATATAAAGTCCTTTAGTATGATTTTATAACTCTTATGTATTGCTATCATACTTGGTACATTCCATGTTCTAACAATTACTTGTGACTACATTGTTTCACTAATGTAGGGTCCAACGCTCCTACTTCCCATACTCGTGGATAGTGATCCTTTATAGACATTGAATATTCGTGAGTCCTCATGTTTCGAGGACCAAGGCTCTTTTATTGCTTTCATGTCTTTTAATTTCATATTTCATATTTGATGTATGGGTTACATCTTAAGCACTTCCTTATGATGTAAGAGTTTTCTTTGAGACTTATGTTAGACTTTCACTACTTTTGTCAATCTCTTTTATATTGATACTTTCATTAGTCTCTTGTTTCATTATCGTGTATGTTGCATGCTAAGTGGCTTCTGTAGGGCCTCTCGAGGTCATATACACCATGTCATGTCTAGGCCATACTTTGGATCGTAGCAAACTTGGTATTAAGAGTTCTAGGTTTAGAAAGATTCTTGGATGTCTCATAAGCCACGTTGGATATAATCTTGTTCATAAGTGTGAAGCGCGCCACATTTATGAATGAGAGGCTATAAGATTTTTATGAATCTCCACTTCTTTCATTGCTCTAAAGTCGTTAGATACAATTTAAGTCTATATGTTTCTATCCTAATCCCTATCCGATAATTTTTAGGATATGGACACTTTAAGGGCATATGCTAGAAAGAATGTGGGAGAGAAAGTGAAAGAGAAGCTCCTCAAGATATTCAAGAAGCTCCTCAAGTCCCGCTCAATCCTTTGGCCAAACAAGTGACTAATGCAAATTTTAGGGATGCATTTTGAGTGTTGGATCAATCCACGATGGCTCAAGAAAATAGGGAGGTTTTGGTCCCCGTGAACCCAAATGTCGGTATGGTGGCAACTAGAGTGAGAGACTTAACTAGAATGAATCCTCCAGAGTTTCATGGTGCCAATGTTGAGGAAGATCCTTAAGAGTTCATGAATAAGGTGTATAATTTGTTGATGATCATGGGAGGGACGCTGGTGGAAAAGGCGGAGTTGGCCGCTTATACAATTTAGGGTGTTGCTCAAGTGTGGTTCAATCAATTGAAGGAAGAGAGAGCAGTTAATGCGGGTCCTCTTGACTACGACAATTTTAATGTTTCTTTCCTATGTAGATGAGAGAGGCAAAGGTACTTGAATTCATCAACCTTCGTCAAGGAAACATGACTGTGAAGGAGTATGCTTTGAAGTTCACACAATTGTGTCGATATGCTTCTACTATTGTATCGATCCTAGGGAAAGAAGGAGTAAGTTTGTTTTAGGAGTGTCCGAAATGGTGGTTAAAGAATTTCGTACCGCCATGCTTATAAATGATATGAACATTTCTTGCCTAATGGTTCATGCTTAGCAAATCGAAGAGGAGAAACTTAAGGAAAAGTCCTGGAAGGCAAATAAGGCCAGTTTGTCTTTTGTCTTAAGGAGTTAAAAGAGCAGTTGAAAAATTTGTTTGATAAGGATTTCATCCGACCGAGTATCTTTGCATGGGGTATTCAAGTATTGTTTGTTTGATGGTTCACTCCATATGTGTATTGACTATCGACAATAGGAAAGAGTTACCATTAAGAACACATATCCTCTACCAAGGATAGATGATTTGTTTGATCAACTACATAGATCAAGATCGACCTCCAGTAAGGTTACCACCAATTGATGGTGAAAGAAGAGCACATTCCAAAGATGACTTTTGAACTCCGTATGATCATTATGACTTTTTGGTATGTCCTTTGCATTGAGTACTACTCCGGCCGCCTTTATGATTTGATGAATACCGTGTCTAGACAATACCTTAACATGTTTGTGATTGTGTTTATCGACGATATATTGATTTACTCAAGGAGTGAGGATTACTATACCGATCATTTGAGGATTGTGTTTCAAGTTCTCAAGGACCAACAACTCCTTGCAAAGTTTAGTACATGCAAATTTTGGTTATAATCCATGGCTTTTCTTAGTCACATTTTTTTCGGTAAGGGTATTGAAGTAGGTCCTAAGAAGACGGAGGTGGTTAAGAGTTAGCC
Source organism: Solanum acaule (assembly GCA_036250505.1). Lineage (NCBI taxonomy): Eukaryota > Viridiplantae > Streptophyta > Magnoliopsida > Solanales > Solanaceae > Solanum > Solanum acaule. The sequence continues at coordinate 236 of JAJOOR010007697.1, read as the reverse complement.
TAGACATCCCCTTTTGATATTCAAAGTTTCTTGGGCTTGGTTGGTTACTATATGAGGTTTGTTCAAGGGTTTTCTTCTATTTCCTCTCCTGTCACGACCCAAGCCTAGGGCCTAGACGTGACCGGCGAATGGGGAACCCGAAGGAATCCCAAACAAGCCTCATAGCGTATCATTACACATCCTTGGTCGCGGAAGCAATTAAAATGACCATAAGCAATAAGTATAATCAAAGGGGG